>CAUYRH010093467.1:0-45688 GCA_963574655.1 Perodicticus potto
GTCTCTTGCCTCCGCCTCCCAAGTAGCTGGGACTACAGGCGCCCGCCACAACGCCCGGCCATTTTTTGGTTGCAGCCATCATTGTTGATTGGCGGGCCCGGGCTGGATTCGAACCCGCCAGCTCAGGTGTACGTGGCTGGCGCCTTAGCCCATTGAGCCACAGGCGCCGAGCCAGGTTCTCAGTTTTTAAAGGCACAGTTTTTAAAAATCCAATGAGGTTCAAAGAGTTAGAAAAAAAAAAAGTATGTATTTTAATTGCTTGATGCGTTGGTGGGAGCTACAGAATTTCTAACAGTAGACATAAAAATTAGGTAACGTTTGTCACTTGAGAGTCGTGGGCTAAGTGGTCTTGTCCTTCTTGAAGGAAGGACCAGCATATTCCATTAGAGTTATGAACACGAATCCAGGCAGCCTGTCTCCAGGGTCTGCAGTAGATAATATCAATCAGCTGCTATGCTAACTGCCTTCCTCAGGTTTAAAAGCAGTTTCTAACCTGGAAAGATTTTTTTTTTTTTTTTGTAGAGACAGAGTCTCACTTTATTGCCCTCGGTAGAGTGCCATGGCGTCACACAGCTCACAGCAACCTCCAACTCCTGGGCTTAGGTGATTCTCTTGCCTCAGTCTCCCGAGTAGGTGGGACTACAGGCACCCACTACAATGCCCGGCTATTTTTCTGTGGCCGAGGCCGGGTTTGAACCTGCCACCTTCGGTATATGGGGCTCCAGTGATCCCCTTGCCTCAATTTTTCTATTTTTAGTAGAGACAGGATCTTGCTTTTTGTTCAGGCTGGTCTTGAACCCATGAGCTCAAGCTATCCACCTACCTTGGCCTTATAGAGTGCTAGGATTACAGGTGGGAGCCACCTCACCTGTCCTCTAACCTGGAAAGATTTAGAATTAAGATATAAATATTTATGAGAGTTAGATCTATTACACAAACACTTTTTGGTTGAAAGGAACAGTGCATATTTGGTCTTTCATACTTAGCCACAATTCAAGGGATAATTGTAGTGTTTAGAGTGACTGCCCAGTAGCAGTTATTTGAAATGTATATTTGAGTAAAAGACTTTGACTAATGATTTTTATGGGAAGCCTGGTTATTTCAGTATTGAAATAAGTAAAGAAAGCTTGAGATTCCTTAATATCTATGTAAAGTCTAGCCAGCTTCAGAAAAGAAGTTGGTAGTTTGTACATCATATCATTGTTTCTTGAAATCCTAAAAAAATAAAAAATGATTATGATGATGCAGCTGCTGAATCTGTTTCTCCTCATAAAAAAGAGGAATAGCCCACAATGCACACACTTCCCTATTCCAGTCTTCAGCCCTGTCATTTATCAGATGTGAACTACCGCCTGGACAGCAGTAGGCTGCTTCTGCCGCTCTGCACCCAGCCTGCATATCTACACAGATGGGGGGCCTGGAGCCCCTTGAGTCTTCCTCTAGTTCAGATATCCCACCTATTGGTACTCATGGCGATAGCGAGAGATGACAAAATATATTTTAAACATTTTTTAAAGAGTATTTATTAGCTATAACATTAATCCTGATTTTTAGCTCAGTGAGAAAATTTGATGGTCTCATGATTAAAGTAAACCAAAATTAAATCAGAAAAAAAGGAATGTTGATTGTCAAAGATTCTAGTGCTTGTTAGTGAACACAACTAAATAAATATACATTTAAATCTCTACAAAGCCATTGATGAAGAATATTTTATTCATGAATAAGACTACTTAACTAACACATTTGGCCAGGCACCTACATTCAGAGTGAAAATACAGACACTCCTAATCAGAAAAAATACTGTACTCTTATTGCTGTGGTTCTCAACCTTCCTAATGCTGCGACCCTTTAATACAGTTCCACATGTTGTGGTGACCCCCAATCATAAAATTATTTTCGTTGCTACTTCATAACTGTAATTTTGCTACTGTTATGAATGTAAATATCTGATATGCAGGATCTATTTTCATTGTTACAAAGGAGTCGTGACCTCAGGTTGAGAACCACTGTCTTATTGTCATTTAGATTCAAGCAAAATAAGAGTTTCATAAGAGATAAATATTCTTTTTTTTTTTTTTTGAGACAGAGTCTCACATTGTTGCTCTCAGTAGAGTGATGTGCTATCACAGCTCACAGCAACCTCAAACTCTTGGGGTTAAGAGATTCTCTTGCCTCAGCCTCCCAAGTAGCTGGAACTACAGGTACCTGCCACAATGCCCAGGTATTTTTCCTTTTTTTTTTTTTTTTTTTTGAGACAGAGCCTCAAGCTCTCTCCCTGGGTAGAGTGCCGTGGCATCATAGCTCACAGCAACCTCCAATTCCTGGGATTAAGTGATTCTCTTGCTTCAGACTCCCAAGTAGCTGGGACTACAGGCACCCGCCACACCACCCGGCTATTTTTTGTTGTAGCTGTCATTGTTCTTTGGCAGGCCTGGGCTGGATTTGAACCTGTGAGCTCAGGCAGTCCAACCATCTCAGCCTCTCAAGTGCTAGGATTACAGGCGTGAGCCACAGTGCCTGGCCTAAGATAAATAGTCTTAATAAGCAAATAAAGACTTCAACCATTCTGATCTTTCTTTTTTAACTGTTTTAGTTTTTATAACAAAGTTTTTAGTGTTCTGAAAGCCTTTTTCCCCCTTTTTAAAAATTTCAAATTCTAGGGTACAAATGTTTAGATTATATTGTTTTCACTTCTAAGGTAAGGTTCCAGTGGTAAATGAGCCCCTCGCCCAGGGAGCATGTTATACACCTCCACAATGTGCATAATGGTGAGATCCAGCCACATGCCTCCCTGCCCCTGTACTAGAGTATATATATATATTTTTTTATTAAATCATAATTGTGTACATTAGTGCAATCATGGGGCACAATGTGCTGACTTCATATACAATCTGAAATATTTTCATCAAACTGTTTAACATAACCTTCATGGCCTTTTAATCACCATATGAAGACATTTATATTCTTCATTTAGTAAGTTTCACTTGTACCCTTCTAAGGTGCACCATAGGTGTGATCCCACCAATCGCCCTCCCTACTAGACTATATTTGTATTTTATTATTCATATGAGCATGTCATTGTTTATATATTGGTTTCATATTAGTATTGAGTACATTCATTTTAAACTTTTTTTTTTTTTTTTGAGACAGAGCCTCAAGCTGTCACCCTGGCTAGAGTGCTGGGGCATCACATCTCACAGCAACCTCCAATTCCTGGGCTCGAGCGAGTCTCCTGCCTCTGCCTCCCAAGTAGCTGGGATTACAGGCGCCCGCCACAATGCCCGGCCATGTTTTGGTTGCAGCCGTCATTGTTGTTTGGCGGGCCCAGGCTGGATTCGAACCCGCCAGCTCAGGTGTACGTGGCTGGCGCCTTAGCCCATTGAGCCACAGGCGCCGAGCCGAGAGGAAGCCTTACTATGTTGCTCTGGCTAGTTTTGAACTCCTGGGCTCAAGTGATCCTTCAGCCAAAACCTCTCAAAGTGCTGGAATTTCTGGCCTGAACCACTGCCCCTGTCAGGAAGAGCATTGTTATGTTCTACTGATAGATGAGTCCAGAAGTAAAATAGGACCCTGAATCAGATGAAAAAGATTTCTTATTAAGTCTCCATACATTACTCCGAAGACTATGCATGGAGTTCTTTCAGGGCTTTTAGCTCTGAATTAAGAATGCAATACAATTACCTTTAATATTGACGTAACAAGCATGGATCACCTGCCCTCCCTTAGGTACCCTTTGGCTATTTCCATCAACAAAGGGTTTACAAGAGAATGGATTTACTTGTTAGATACCGATATACTGACAATAAAGCCAATTTAATAACCACTGTAAGGTACATGAGGGTGAAGGCGCTAAAGAAAATTTGCCCCCAAATATGACTCCTGGTATAAAGAATATTTGGAATTAAAAGGCATTCATGATCAGGAAGCATTGAAGGAGGCCTTTCCTCTATCCACGTAAGACCTGGGTAACCTGATTGAGAATCAAAAAGGCTGCACACTTCCTTATCACATGCTACTAGACCTGGCCCCAAGGTCATCTGAAGCACAATGCCTGTCTCTCCGGCTAATCTACAAATCCATCTCTTTCCCTACATCTACGCCCCAGCAACCACTGGCTGCACCTATACTTTTCATATTTCCCCCTTCCCTTCTAAAAGGCATCTATAAACGTCTCTGACCATCACTGAGATATGGAGTAACCTTTCTTGTGGTTCCTCCCATGTGAAAGGTATTTGGAAATAAACCTTTCTCTTATTAATCTACCCTAATGGTGAGTTCATCTTTTAGCGAACCAACCACGGGAAAAGAGCAGGTTTCCCGTGATCCCTACAAGGGTTATTTATACTAAATTAGCTTATGAAGGCATCTCTGTAGTACCACATAGCAAGGACTCTGAGGTCATGCTCTCAGCCATCCTGAACAAACAAGTCAGAACCGTATTGAAATAGAGGCTGAAATTAGGTAAAGCCCTGAGCAAAACCAGACTCCTGAGTCTCCAATCTTCCCCAGCCGACACCGGAACTCTTGTCAACGGTCCCAAGATGTCACTCCTCTGGAGGAAAAGTGTTACCTATACACTCCTCCCCTCAGCCACTTCCTGCGACTCTCTAGCCTTCCTACAGCTTCTCAGTGGTTTTTCCGCTTTCTGCCCCTCTACGGCGCTGTTTCCGCCTCTTGCTTTATGCCGCCGGAATTTGACGAGCTCTCGCGAGACTTGGGCCCTCTTCCTAGGCCGGCTCTCTGAAAGGTAGGTTCGCGGCCTGTGCTTGAGCTGGATTTTTTTCCCCCATCGTTGAGGAAAACTACTTTTGGCTTCAGCCCGGGGTCAGTGGGCCTTGCTCACCGGACGGGGATGCGGCCGATTACCCGGTCTGTGCCCTCCGATGGCTTCTGCGGGGCGGGCGGGCGGCGGCCCTGCGGGGCCCGGGAGCCGCTGAGCGCGGTGCGTGGTGTGCCCGCAGGAGAAGGCCATGTTCAGCTCCAGCGCCAAGATCGTGAAGCCCAATGGCGAGAAGCCGGACGAGTTCGAGTCGGGCATTTCCCAGGTGAGAGGGGTACCGGGACGCGGGGGCGGGCAGGGGCCCTCGGGGACAGGCGGCCACGTGTGTCCGCTGCGCTGTGCTCTGTGTCCGCAGGCCCTGCTGGAGCTGGAGATGAACTCGGACCTCAAGGCTCAGCTGCGGGAGCTGAACATCACCGCAGCCAAGGTGAGCGCGCGGGGCGGGCCCCGAACGGAGCTCCGAGCGCGGGGGTTCCCTGGACGCAGCCCGGAGGCGAAGCTCGGGGTGCAGGAGCGCAGCTGGCCGCGGGCCGGGGTGCAGGCGCTCTCTGGTGGGATAGGAAACGCAAGAGTGGCCGGAGAGCGAGACATTCCCCCAAGGAGCTAATCCCTCGCTCGAAATGTTTCCATTTGAAATTGATACCTTTTATGGCTTAACTTTAGGTTTTCTTCTTTGCCTAATTTTCTTTCTTTTCTTTGTCTAATTAGACAGCAACCTTTTTTACTTAATCATTTGTCTTCACTGACTCCATCTGCTTGGTGTACAATTTCTGCTTGGAAATTATTTTGTTTTTCACTCCTGTTTTTAGTTCAGGGCTTACAGCATTACTTTGGACAGTTGAGAGTAACTAATCATCATTTTTTGTGTGCAAAAAATAATAAAGTTTGTGCACGGAGCCTGTGGCGGCCCCATATACCGAGGGTGGCGGATTCAAACCCAGACCCCGCCAAACTGCAACAAAATAAATAGGCGGGCGTTGTGGCGGCCACCTGTCGTCTCAGCTAGTTGGGAGGCAAGAAAATCCCTAAGCCCAAGAGCTAGAGGTTGCTGTGAGCTGTGATGCCACAGCACTATACCGAGGGTGATAAAGTGAGACTCTGTCTTTAAAAAAAAAAGAAAAAAGAAATATATATATATATATGAAGTATTTCCTGTAGTAGCTATCAGCCGTACTTGCATGGTTATCAGTAAGTTCTCAAACTGAAAGTTTTGTCAGATTTCTTAGATGTGAAAAAGGCTGGGGAAACTACGGTATGTAATCGTGCAAATAATCTGACAAGTGGTAAAAAGATTTGGATATTCTTAGATATGACGGCTTCTTCCCATTGAGTCTTACCACAGAGGAATGTGGACTTCAAAAGTGGTTTTTTTCCTTCAGGAAATTGAAGTTGGTGGTGGTCGGAAAGCTATCATAATCTTTGTTCCCGTTCCTCAACTGAAATCTTTCCAGAAAATTCAAGTCCGGCTAGTACGCGAATTGGAGAAAAAGTTTAGTGGGAAGCACGTTGTCTTCATTGCACAGGTATGTGTTCGGTTAAATATTTTGTGGATTTTGCTGAAATTCCTTGTGTTCTGACTATTGGTAGTTGATGAAAAAAGTTTTTTTGTTCTAGGTGGGAGGGTGCTGGGAAAATCCTTTTCATCAGTAGAAAGATAAAGCACACTATTAGGAGTAGAACAAGTTACAGACTCTGTTGAATGACAGAAAGCTGTGTTTTCGGATTGTTAATGTGGATGTATCTGTTACAATTTCATGAACATGGGTTGCTTGCAGAGGTGATCAGAGTTAAGAAAGCTCAAATGTGGTTGGTCCTGAGCAGCGATTTTTGTACGTGATAGTTAGTGGACCTGTGGTCATGCTGCTTAGCTGACCAGGTGAAGACTTGGGAACGGGAATGAGGTGCTAAAGAGTGGGTGACAGGAACAAAGGCACATGGTCAGGAAAGGGTTTTTGAAGTTCAGATCTGGCTTTGGTGCAAACTGAAGTCTTTGGAGAATTAAGTGTCAAGATTGGCTAGGAATAAAAGACACAGTGTTCTAGGTCAGTAGACATTTTAGTGCCTATGTTGGGTATTGGGCTTTGTTGAATGGAAAAGATGTATTGGGAAGGTTTTTTTTTTCCAGTAGCATTTTAATATCAGCTATGGATTCTGAATAAGTAACTGAAAATTGGGAAATAACTTCACAGAATAGTTTTTGGTTTCTCAAACTTTGTACTTGTTCTCTTACTCATTTTGCTTTTAAAGCAGTTTGACAATTCTTACCTTTGTATCAACTTAAGATCCTTTTTGTGGAATTTTGTTGCATGATAATTTTTACCTTGCAGAGGAGAATTCTGCCTAAGCCAACTCGAAAAAGCCGTACAAAAAATAAGCAAAAGCGTCCCAGGAGGTGAGTATTTCAGTTGCATCAAAAATATTTTTACTGCCTGGCGCCTGTGGCTCAAGTGGCTAAGGCGCCAGCCACATACACCTGAGCTGGCGGGTTCGAATCCAGCCTGAACTTGCCAAACAACAACGACGGCTGCAACCAAGAAATACCTGGGCGTTGTGGCGGGCACCTGTAGTCCCAGCTACTTGGGAGGCGGAGGCAGGAGACTCGCTTGAGCCCAGGAGTTGGAGGTTGCTGTGAGCTGTGATGGCACGGCACTCTACCCAGGGCCACAGCTTGAGGCTCTGTCTCAAAAATAAATAAATAAATATATAAAAATAAAAACTTTGGGCGGCACCTGTGGCTCAAAGGAGTAAGGCGCCGGCCCCATATGCTGGAGTGGCGGGTTCAAACCCAGCCCCGGCCAAAAACCGCAAAAAAAAAAAAAATACATACATATATGTTTACCACTGTTAGTAGCGGTCTTAATTTGTGCAGGTTGTAACTTAAAACCCAAGCCGTTCACATGGGAATCTTTATTAATACTTGGTTTCCTCTGTGTGTGGTGTGATTTATTCTAGGTATAGAATGTACATGTGTCTACTTGGGTGATAGGTCAGTGCTGTCACAGAAGAAGACAAGGAATAGGAATGAAGGAAGGAGAGGAGTGCTGGGATAAAGTGTGCTAAACATAGTTGAGGTGGGCTTGGGTGCATCTTTGCTGTTTATTTTTGCTGTGGATTAGAGGCAAAAAAAGATGGATTTTGCTTGTGCTAAAAGTTAAAGTATTACTGCAGTTGAAGATGTCGATGGAAATTATTTATGAATTTGAATAACTTAGGCATAAGTGTAAATATTGGCAATTGGTTTCTTGATCTAGGCAGGCCTCTGTGAGTGTCCCTGGTTAGTACATTGTCACACACACCTGGTTATTGAATCCCTCCAGTCTCTTCCTTAGGGATCAGTTTCAGGAAAAATACTGTAGTTGTCTCTCTCAGAAGGGTCCTGTGAAATGTGTGATTTGTATTGTTACCCTAGTTAATATGTGAGAAAACTGGCCCAAAGCTTGGAGAGTTTGCCTATTACTGCTAATAGTAGCTAAAAATTTTTGTTTTTAAAGTCAGTCTTGTTCTGAGAATCCACTTCATAGCCAGTGAGTGAAGGGAATCTAGAAGTGGGCAGGTGTTACCGTGTTGTACCCTGTCGTGTGGGAAAGAAGGGGAAGACTGGTGGGGTGGAAAGGTAGGCAGAATTTTGGTTATGTGGCTTAGCACTTTGAACGTGTTTTATGGGTAGTTGGATTGGGATAAGAATTGGAGATCTCTTGTTTCTCATGATATGTAAAGGGGGTTTTATAATCTCAATTCTGAGAGCCTGAATTAGGAATTGAGTATAAAACCAGTCCTTGTGCTTTCTACCCAGTTAGAGGACTGCCTCCTGGATCTGCAGCTGGGATCCTTCCATTTCTCAGGTGGTGACTTTACTGTGTTCCTGGAGAACCCATGTGTAGGTTTTGAACCTTCACTCCTCCTTCGCACCGGGCTAGGTTGCTAGGTCATGGTGATCTACCACTTTCCCAGTTCGGTTTCCAGCTTTTAGGGTTATTTTCTCTGTTTAAAAGAGGTGTTTCTCTACCTCAGGTTTAATGCTGCAGTTTGTGTGTTTTGGCTGTAGTAGAGATCATTGTTGTGTCCTCTGGAACGCTGATTTACATTTCTTGTTTTGTGATTACTGAAGTTGGAGTGCTGTCGCCTCTTTTTTTTTTTTTGCAGTTTTTGCGCTGGCCAGGTTTGAACCTGCCCCCTCCGGTATGTGGAGCCTGAGCCCTACTCCTTTGAGCCACAGGCACCGCCCTGTTGCCTCTCTTTTAAAGTAGTTTAGATAAGATTGGAATCTGAATAATAACTGCAAGAATAGCTTTTAACCTAATTTGTATTTTGGAGGAAGTAATTAATACATTTCCATATTTGCCTGCCTACCTAGTAATGTAAGAATATGCAGGATGACTATCGGTGAGTGTGCAGGTCTCCGATGCACTTTCTGAGCTGTGGTGGAAGGCTTGGGAAGCGGAGTTCCTTCCAGCCATTGCCGTCCATGGCTGTGGAGCAGTAGGACCTTGGCTGTCAGATTGACGGCCCCTAGAAAACGTGTACTGTGTCTGGGTGCTGCCAGGTAGGAAATGCCAGTGAGTAGGGGACATACTGTGCCGTGAGTAAGACCTACCTACACAGAGAGCTGTAACACAGGCAACTCCATAATGCCGAAATGAATTGTCTCCTCATATCTCCTGGTCTGTAGTAGGCACCCCCCAAATTGGAATTGAGTCTTCTCATTTGTCATTACAGCTAGTTGAGCTTTAAACTTGAATTGTCAGCCAGCATAATGATGATGAGTTGAAAACCAGTGATCCACGTGGGGAGGGGGCAGCTAGAGCTACTGATAGCATAGTACCTTTTGGGGTGGAATTTCATCTCATTTGATCATAAACAAAAGGAGAAGTTGGTGTCATGGAGGCCAAGGAGAGCTCTTAAGGGTCTGTAGTGGGTAAATTATGTGATCACTTAAGTATTTTGGAAAGACGACTTTGACAGCATTGCTGGGGATGGGGTTGGAGATGAACAAGACTAGTGAAGTGGTTATTGTGTAATGATTTCGTTGAAAATAAACATGTATAAAAAGGTCCTCACTGAGCTCCCATTCCCTAGAGATAATCACTGACATCACTTGGCGAATGTGCTGAATATGTGGTCACCAGGGTGACATTTGAAATAAAGTTGAAAAAAAAGTCTGTTACCATATTCTAGTTAGGCAACGATGTTGGTGTGATGTGTGAAACATAACTAGCCTGTTGAAAACTAGTATTACTTTAGCTTTTAGGAATCTGGAATTCACCATTTTCATTTGAACTAAGAGGTAACCAGAGGGCAGGCATTGCTAGGTTGCTTACTTCTGTCCCTGTTCTTTAAGCCGCACTCTGACAGCTGTGCACGACGCGATCCTTGAGGACTTGGTATTCCCAAGTGAAATTGTGGGCAAGAGAATCCGTGTGAAATTGGACGGCAGCCGACTCATAAAGGTGCACCTGGACAAGGCCCAGCAGAACAATGTGGAGCACAAGGTGATGGTGGACGGTGTGGGAGGTGCAGCTGTAGAAGAGAGCAGGTTGCAGTGTAATGTGTGGCCCTCCTAAAATGAGCATGGCAAATTCATGGCCAGCTTTTATCTGTACTTTGGCCACTCCCCTTCCACTTTGGATTATGTGTGTCAGGTTTTACAGTTTTTGTCCGGGGCTGGGTTTGAACCTGCCACCTCTGGCATGTGGGGCTGGTGCCCTACTCTGTTGAGTCACAGGCACCACCCATGTGTGTCAGGTTTTAAGTTCAACATTCGACGTTCTCTGTACCTTTTAATTATTAGGAAAAAAGGAAGTAAAATAATTCCATGGTCTGACTTACAGTAGTATGTTTTTGATAAGTGGGGGTTGGGTGGTGATGGTCTTAGAATCTGGGAGAATTGTCAGTTTACTTCAGACCTGGGAGAACGTAACCAAGGTGGACAACCGCTGCGGTTTTCCAGGGACTCTGTCTGCACGGTGCAGGGGAGCACAGCACTCAGGTGCTGGGGTGTAGAACCCTGTCCCCTAGCATCAGAAGCGAACTTTTCCCCAGTTTTATGACGGTTGGGGGCATATCCTATATAATCCATATCTTCCCAGTACCTGGCTGCTGCTGGGAAAAACTGTACAGGGTGCGGGTTTCACAGCATTGCTTGGTTTTAAGATGAGTGTGTATATTTACATTTTTGTGATGAATTACTTCTTTTCTTGCAGGTTGAAACTTTTTCTGGCGTCTATAAGAAGCTCACGGGCAAGGATGTTAATTTTGAATTCCCAGAGTTTCAATTGTAAACAGAAATGACTAAATAAAGTATATTCACAGTTTTCTGTGTTAGGCATGTTTTTTAAAACCCCAGAGACAGATACAGACAGATACACTTGCATCACCAATAGGCTGGAGGATTCTCAGCCAGGATGTTTGATGTGAAGGGTATATTTGTATCCAGTAATGTTGTAATCTTAAGATATTGCCAAAATGGCTGAATATTACTGTCTTGCTCATTTTTACACAGTTCAGTAGCCTTAGGTGTATCTGCATTGTTGTGAGACCATATCCGGAACTTACTCTTTGATCTTGTAGAACTGAAACTGCCAATGAAGCCAACTCTACTCCTCCCTGTTCCTCTCAGTCATTGAATTTTGTGTGTAAATCCATGTCAGCTTTTTGTAAGACTGAAAGGTCAAGTGTAAGTGTAGTTAATTGATGTTCATCCTCTAGATGCTGTGTAAACTTGGGTGGGTGGTTTTCTGGTTCATAAAAAGGTCTTGAAGTCAAGACCCTAGTGCAGTGTTAGGGGGCCATAGTTCTTCCAGATCTTTCTAGGTAGTGGAAAATGCCTTAAAATTGTTTTACATCACATTGTTCCTACAGTTAACTAGTTGGATTGTGGAAGCTGTCGAGGCAAAACAGAATAGGTAAGAGCTGAATAGCTCCGGTGGGTCCACTGGGTGCAGGCCAAGGAGACCCCTCCCTCTGAAGCAGTCAGTCATGAAGAACTTTGAACTTTACCCTGACAGTAATCCGTTCCCCCATCCCCAGTCTGCTGTCTGCACTGTGTTCTGGTTAGGGTTGTCACAGCCGTGATCCCTTTCCCTGGTTTCTGTATAGTAAAGTTCGTCCTTAGGCCCAGGATAATGTGCTGTAAACTCATCTCCCTCTCCATCCTGAAGCCTCTTTGTTTCCTGGTGACTTGTGTGTGTTTCTTGGCATTGTAGTAGGTTCATCTTTGTTGTACTTTGTTACTTCAAACTATTTAGCATATTTTGGTGTTGAGAAAATGATGGATGAAGGTAAAAGGAGAGTATCAGTTTTTGTGGCCATAAACCTGGAAATGGGTCAGATGTACTATAGGAAGGCACACATCCTGGTTCAGCGTAATCTTCATAGCACAACACTCTGGATGTCACCACTTGGCCTCAGTTTTCTGGTCTGTAAAACGAGAACTTATTACCTGCTTAATTGTATTAAACGTATCTATTTTGACACCAACTTCATTTTCATAGTAATTAGTGCCAGGAATTTAAAGTGTGCTTCATTAAACTGCACTGACAGCAGCTCTGTAACCTGGGAGTCCTTGGGGTATGAAGCAGCTCTCCAAAGGTGGCATATAGGGGCAGCCTTTCTTTTAACTGTAAATTATAGAACATAGCTGGGTGCGGTGGCTTATGAGCCTGTAATTCTAGCTCTTTTGGAGACTGAGGTGGGAGGATCCCTTGAGCTCAGGAATTCAAGACCATCCTGAACAAGATCAAAACCTCTCCACTAAAAATAGAAAAACTAGCTGGGCATTGTGAGCACCTGTAGTCCCCAGTTGCTCAGCAGGCTGAGGCAGGAGGATGGTTTGAGCCCAAGAGTTTGAGCTATGACACCACAGCATTCTACAAGAGAAAAGCCCAAGTTACAGAAGGTAATTCTGTACCTGTCACCCATTATCAGCATTACTGGTAATTTTCTTAATCTTGTTTAGCTATTCCTGCTTTTCTTTCTGCTGGAGGTTTTTGAAGGGAATTGTAAACCTACTAGGCATCTTTTAGCTGTGATAATTATTTCTTCGAGACAGGGTCTTGCTCTGTTTTTTCAGCTGGCATGCAGACGTGACAGCGATCACAGCAAACTCAGAGTCGCAGAGCTCAAGCGATTCTCCTGCGTTAGCCTCCCAGTAGGGAGTAGCTGCGACTGTAGGTGGTGCCACCACAGCCAGCTAAGTTTTTTTCTATTTTTTGTAGAGACAGAGTCTTGCTCAGTGTAGCCTCCCAAAATGCTGTGATAATTACTAAAATTAAGTATCAAACTTAACAACTAGATTTTAAATTGTTACAAAGAATTAAACCAAAGTTTTCTAAAATAATCACATTTCTTTCAATAAAATTAATATCTGGGAACAGAAAAGGTTTAGGTACCATTATTTTTATCCATCTAATTTTTTGTGTCTCTGTAATGTGTGTGGTCTGTGAGGCTGTGGAAGTTGTACTCGAAGGGTGCAGAGGGAAGGAGGGAGGGAGATTGGTGTGCTTCCACCTAAGGGGCACAGTGGGGAGATGTGTACCACACCTGCGGGGTGTGGGGCATCCCTACAACAGGGACTTTACCTAACAAGTGCAAACATGATAACCTAATTGTGCCCTCATATTCTGAAATTAGAAAAAGAAAAGTGCCTTAGGTACACCACACAATGGTTTGGGTACTAGTCAACTCAGTGTTAAGAAAGCTGAAATACATTTGATTATTTTGGAATGGTGAACAATTTTTTTCAAAATCTTACTGGACAAAGATTAGATATTTAACCTGCAAGAATGAATGTTTGTGCATTTGCTATGGAGAGTGGATTTCCAATCTTGCTCTTCCCTGCTAGTTGTATTCGTCCAGTACTTTCCCCTGCATCCTTACAATGTAGGAAAAGAATTGATAAAGTAGGCATTAACTTTAACATTTATTTAAATTTATAACAGTACAGTACAACCATGATCTAATGAAAGCAGAAATGTTTCAATTATCAGAGATGGGCCTGGTTACTAAGATTCCCATTACTGCTGGATAAACTATTAAAAATGCTTTGAACTTCATTGAATTTCCTCACGTAATAGCAACAACTATGAATGAGTGGTTAAAGTGAAGTTTAGCCTGAGTGTGTTTTTGGCAATTACATTTTTACTTAAAATTATATACAGATAAAATCAAGTTTGTGTTCTGTGGTAACATTACCTGAGGCTGTCATTAAACTTACTCTGTGTTTATTGACTGCACCTATCATGGCCTAGCCATTGTCTTGAAAGTAGAACAAGTCTCTTAGTTTTCTATTTTTTTTTAGTTTTTTTCTTCATTAACTACAGGTCTGATGAAAAATCCAAATTACTGTTTCTAAGTCATTATTTGCATTACTTGACAGAACTTGCCGTGTTCCATAAACAGAACTGGCGTTTCTTCTGGCTTTATTCATAACCGTTCTGCGGCCTCCTGGAGGCCTCTGGTAGGAACGAGGTCTCTGTGCTCAGTGGTTGGCTTGTCCACTGTCAGCTCGCAGGGCTGTGCCAGAGCTGCCAGTGCAGCTGTTTGTGGGCAAGGGCCTGGGCAGTGGGCAGGTGGGACGGCGAGCCGGGATGTCAGACACATCACGGTGTCTGGAGGGAGTGTCTTCACACATCAGGCGCTGGGGTGGACCATTTACCATATAAGCACAAATTCTTACAATTCTGGCACAGCCCTGTGAGGCAGGTGGTGGTTCTCAGGCTGGGGCTCAGATCCTGCCCCAGCCTGTGGGATCAGCAGCTCAGCACCTCAGGGCTGGGCCCCACAGTCTATATTAAGGCCTGGGGTGAGTTGGGTTCAGAGTCCTGACGGCCAGCTGTCACCATGGGCCTGTCTCTCGGAACTGCATGGTAGGTGGGTGTGATCCGAGTTTCAGCGGCCTTGGCAGTGACGCCTGTCTCCGGGGCCATCTGTGCCCTGCATCCCTGAGGAGACTGAGGGAGGAGAGAGGGGCCACTGGGAGGGGGCCTGGCTCTGCACTTCCAGGGAGCCAGAGGGAGCCTCAGGATGAGGTGGGAGCTTGTGGCTGGGGTCAGTGTCCTCACAGACAGAGTGTCCTAGAGATACAGCAGCACGTCCTGTGACCTCCAGTGGAAGTTCCCATCATCCGGATTCCTAGTTATCGCTGAGAAATGTAAATACCAACTGGGCTTCATGCCAGAGTCTCCTCCTGCTGTGGAGAGGGGCTAAAGGCTGTTCCCAGGGCCATGACTTGGAAGCTTTCCAGAAGGAGCTGAAAGGAGAGAGGAGAGGAGAGGAAAGGCCTGAGAGGTAGCTGGTGCTTCCCGGTGACTTCCCGGGGTTTGTGATTTATTCTCTGAAAGTGGTAGTAATTACAATCTAGAAAAAGCTAATGATCTTTTCTATTTTTGTAACAGAGTAGTTTTCAGGTTATTAAAACTAAAAATAAAAAAGCCCTTAACCTTTGAGAAACACAAATACACGCGGAGTAGTCGTATCAGTTGTGAGACCGGTGACTTCCCTGCACGATGACGCCCTCAGTCACATACCAGCCAGTGGGATGATTATGTCAAGGACTGAGGTCAGTCTGCACAAAACAACCCAAAACTCGGAATACCTGAGTTGTATACCTCGTATATGAAAGAAAACAGGGGTTTCCCCAAATTTGACAACAGTCCAAAAAATGTACCACGCTACCAATAAAGGCTTGAAGCTACTAATAATTAAGAATTTAAATACCCACATAAGATCAAAATGAGTTACCTTCTGTTCTCTCTAGAGAGATTTGTTATCATAGGAGGAGGCACCAGAAAAATAAGCAGCCGAATAGGATCATAAAAATGAAATACGAGGGCTGTCAGGAAGCTTTTCAAAAATTAAACTGTATTTTGAGATAATTATACATTCATATGCCACTGTCAGAAATAACACAAGGAGGCCTCAAGTACCCAGGTTCCCCAAGGGCCACAGGCAGTCTCAGGAATGAATACTGGCATGGGCGTCCCAAGTCTCAGCCCAGGGTCACCAGAAACGGCCCTCGGGCTGCTGGGCTGTAGCACCACCCTCCTCCCTCTGTTGCTGGTGGCCGGTGTGTACCGCTTCTGGTGGCTTTGCCGTTTCAGGGCGTAACGTAAGGGGACTCGTGGCAAGTTATGCCTGAGTCCTTCCGTGTACCCTTTGCAGCGCTGAGTGGCACTGCACAGCGTGTGGGCCTCAGCTGGTGTAACCCTTCGCTGGTGCAGGACATCCTGGCTGATTCCTTTTGGGGGGTATACAAATAAAGCTCCTGTGAACGTTTGTGTACAGGTTCATGTGTTGACTCGAGTTTTCATTTCTCTGGAACGAAGGCCCATGAGCTCATTGCCAGGTCTCAATTGCAATTAACCACGGCAGTTGACCTGTCATCCGGTGTGGTGGTGCCACATCCCCTCAGCCATGCGCCCTCGCGCCCTTGGCATTTGGAAGGCTCACGACATTCTTTGGCCATCCTGCTAGGTGTGTCCTGATAGTTCACTGTGGGCTTATCTGGCATGTCTCTAATGGCTAATGATGTCCAACATCTTGTCATATGCTTATTTGCCATCTTTATATCTTCTTTGGTGAAAGGCCTATTCACGTTTTTGCCCATTTTCTAATTGGACTGACTATTACTTTACTATTAAGTTTTGAGAATTCCTCATATACTCCAGATATTTGTCCTTTGTGAGATAGAGTTTGTAAAATACTTTCTCCCATCCTGGGACTTGTCTTTGCATTGTCCTAACAGGGTCCTTTTTTACATTTATTTTTTGTCAAGTTAGAGTCTTGCTATATTGCCCAGGCTAGTCTTGAATTCTTGGCTTCAAGCCAGTTCTCCTGCCTTGGCCTCCCAAAGTGCTAGGATTACAGGCAGAAGGCACAGCACCTGTCTCTTGCTGGGATTTTGATGAGAAGCATGTTAAGCTTATTCTGTATATCAATTTTGGGGAGAATCAACATCTTTACTCTGTTCAATCTCCCAATCTATAAAGATGATGAGTCTGTCCATTTAGTTAGACCTTCTTTGATCTTTCCATCAGCATTTTGTAATTTTCAGCATATAGGACCTGTGTATCTCTTATTAGACTTATACCTAATTTTTTTCTTTCTTTTTTTTTTTTTTTTAGAGATAGGGTATCTGTCTGGAGAGCTGGGGGATAGTGGTGCCATCATGGCTCACTGTAACCTTGAACTCCTGGTGCAAGCAATTATTCTGGCTCTGGGTCAGCCTCCCAAGTAGCTGGGACTATGGGCATGTACCACCACATCTGGTTAATTTTTTTTTTTTTTTTGAAACAGTCTCAAGCTGTCGCCCTGGATAGAGTGCCGTGTGTCATAGCTCAAAGCAAACTCCAACTCAGCTCAAGCGATCCTCTTGCCTCAGTTTTTCTGTTTTTAGTAGAGACGGGATCTTGTTTTTGCTCAGGCTGGTCTTGAACTCAAGAGCTCAAACTGTCCACCCTCCTCGGCCTCCCAGAGTGCTAGACAGGCATGAACCACTGTGGCCTGCACAGCTGAGTTTTCAATGTTTATCTTGTGTCCTGTGACCTGCTGAACTATTTAACTATTTCTAGTTTTTTGGTAGTCTCTTTCGGATTTTCCCAGTAGGCAACCATGTCTTCTGCAACCAGTAACAGTTTTATCTTTTTCCCTTTCACCTATATGCCTTTGTTTCCTTTTCATGCCTTAGTGCTGTGCCCAGAACTTCAGCTCTGTGTTGTGTGAGCGTAGTGGGAGTAGACCTCCTTGCCCTGCCTGGGAAGAAAACCTGCAGTCTTCCAGCATGAAGTGTGGTGTCAGCTGCAGACTTCTTAATAAATGCTCTTCATCTTCCTCTACTTCTGTTTTCTGAGAGTTTTTATCAGGCAAGGGTGTTGGATTATGTCAGATGCTTTTTCTGCATCGGTTGACATGATCGTGTGCTTTTTCTGGGCTAGCTTGCTGACGGGTAAATCGCATGGATTGGATTCTGAGTGTTGACCCAGCCTGTGTCTCTGGATGAAGCCCCATTTGGTTGTAGTTTATAAATCTGTTTATATATTGCTGAATACTGTTTGAAAATCTTTTGTTAAGGATTGTTGCATCTATATTCATGAGGGCTGTTCTTTTTACTGACTTTGTCTGGCTTTGGTATCAGGGTAATAACTTTACAAAATGAACTGGTAACTATTCCATCCTTTTCTGTTTTCTGGGAGAGGATGTGTAGAATTGGTGTTAATTTTTCTTTAATCATTTGGTAGATTCTCCTGTGAAACCACCTGGCCTAGAGATTTCTTTCTGGGGAGTTTTTAAATTGCACATTGAATTCCCTTCCTTGTTGCAGAGCTGTTAAATTATCTGTTTTGTGTTGGGTGCATTGCAGCCATTTGTGTTTTTCCAGGAAGTGATCCCTTTGTCTTAAGTTGTCAAACCGACGTATAACTTTATTTATGTATGTATTTATTTGTTTATTCATTTATTTATTTATTTGTTTTTTGAGGCAGAGTCTTGCTCTGTTGCCCTGGGTAGCATGCTATGGCGTCAGAGCTCACAGCAAGCTCAAACTCTTGGGCTCAAGCCATCCTCCTGCCTCAGCGTCCTGAGTAGCTGAGACTACCAGGCACCTGCCACAATACCTGGCTAGTTTTTCTATTTTTAGTGGAGATGGGGGTCTCACTCTTGCTCAGGCTGGTCTCCAACTCCTGAGCTCAAGTGATCCACCAGACTCAGGCTCCCAGAGTGTTGGGATTATAGGTGTGAGACACTGTGCCTGGTCTACATATAACTTTAATATGTTTTAAATAAAGAATCCATTCTTTTTCATAGATTTTGTGATTTGTGTGGAGTTTGTCAGTGTTTACATTTTAAATGTGCTGTGATTTTTCAGTCTAAATAAATATTCACCTTTAAACTTATCATTTTGTGATCATAATTTTATACTGATACTTTTCTCAGAAGACCCCTGACCCCATAAAAGAAGCAGGGTTCAGGTGCACAGACACAGGGCCCATCCAGCTGCCACAGGGCTTACTTCTGATGTGCTTTTTCTTTTTTTTAATTTGAGATAGAGCCTCAAGCTGTCACCCTGGGTAGAGTGCCGTGGCATCACAGCTCACAGCAACCTCCAATTCCTGGGCTCAAGCGAGTCTCCTGCCTCCACCTCCTAAGTAGCTGGGACTATAGGCGCCCGCCACAACGCCCCGCCTTTTTTTTTTTTTTTTTGGTTCAGCCTTCATTGTTGTTTGGCGGGCCAGGGCTGGATTCGAACCTGCCAGCTCAGGTGTACATGGCTGGCGCCTTAGCCCGTTGAGCCACAGGCGCCGAGCCGTGTTTTTTCTTTAAGTGGAACTTATAAGCAGAGCAGGTGGGGGTCTCCCAGGCCAGGGCTGGTCAACTGCTTACCGCCTTTCAGAGCAAAATCCCATGTAGAAAAAAAGAAATGGAAATCTATCAGCTGTATTTGTTTCTGTCTGATGTGACCACCCATTTTTATACTTTTCTGAATTTCCACAATACTCATACTTAGAGGGGGTGGGGAGAAAGAAAAACAGAAGAGAAAGGCTTTTTGAGATGGGGTTGTGGGTTTGGGTTGTGGAGGCAGCAGGGGCTTCCCCAGGAGGGCTCCCAACCCCCCAAACCTGGCCCCGGCCCCTCCTGCCGTTCCCAGACCCCACAGCTCTGCAGCAGTGATGGATTTCAAACAGGAAGCTGCTGCAGATAACACGGCTGGCCTGATATGCTGGGCTGCCTGAAGGCCCGGACCCCGGCTCCCCTCTGCGCTGGACTGTGGCCGCCTTTGTAAATAGCAGGCATGAGGCTCCCAGGCGCAGTGTCCTCGCGGGCCAGCTGCGGTCAGGACAGCCCCTGCGCCTAGTGTGTGCTCAGGTAGGAGACGCCACCCAAGAGGACAGGTTTGACTGTGCTCAGCCCTGGCCAGGAGGGCGCGATTTCTAAGCGGGCTGGGGGCAGGGGTAGGGATAGGGGACTGGGCTGAGGGGACAGATGTGAATTTGCTCTTAGTACAGGCAAAATAGGGAGTCTTAATAAATCAGTCAGCGGATTCCAAAGTTTGATTAGTTCTGAAGCTCAAGGTGGAGACTCCATGGAGCCTGTTGAGACAGATTCAGACCGACCAAAGTTGCCGGGTGGGTGCAGCACGCCCACTGGGGGTATGCTGGGTTTCTGGGGCCAGGAGAGAAGCAATCCAGTTCCAAGCCACAGGATGACAGCCAGTCGCAGATCCTGAGCATGCTGAGGGGCCGAGGGATGACAGTGGTCACTGCGCAGTGATGGGGGTGGCGGGCTGGGGGACGACAGCAGTCACTGTGCAGTGACAGGAAGCTCTGTGTCAGGCTCAGCTCTGGGGATCCAGCTGGGAGAGGAGGGACTTTCTGAGTGTAGGGAGAACTCCTAACACAGTGGGGTCACCTTGGGTCCAGAAATGGGAAGAGAGGACGGTTCCCGTGATACCTCGCCTCAGGGACTGGCCGTCTCAGAGCTGGGGGGTTTGGTGCATCACACCTGATGAGATGGAAGAGCCGTCACAGCGCACACCTGGGTCGCTAATGTGATGGGAAACACTTGGCCTGGGCAGAGCCGGCAGTGCCCCCGACCTCAGAGCTGCTTTGTTTCCAAAAGGGTCTTGCTGGGCAGCTAGAGTATCGCGTGTCATTGTGGGTAGAGGCGCAGCAGCGGGTGGAGGGAATCTTTCCCCTCTTGTGCTGGGATGTGGCTCTCAGGTATGTATAGGGTCTGTGAAGTGCTGGGCCCACAGGACACACTTAAGGACCATGTCCATGCCTTTGTTCAGCAATTGAAGTTGCGCTTTTCCTCAGCGTGTATTTCATTCTTATAATATATTTCTGCTAAGGGGTCCACATTTAATCCCTTTGCCCTGCTGGTGAAGCAGCCTCCTCTCCTGCAGATCAGGATGTCACAGGAGGGCAGGATGGGGGCAGCTGTGGCCTTAGGAGGCCCTGGGGGCAGCTGTGGATTTCTGTTTATAAAACCAAATTCCTCTCCCAAGAAGGCAGTTGGAGCAACAGCTCTGGGGGACGGCTCCTCAGGGGGTGTGGGCACCTCCTTCCTGCACCCCTCTGCCCTGATTTCCGCTGGCTGGACCACAGAGCCCCGACTGCCCTCAGGGCAGGGCCTGCATCTCACCTGGGGGTGGCTGGAAAGCAGGCAGTAAATCCACTAGTGGGTAGGCGGATTAGCGAACAAGTGAGCAGAGGCTGGAGAAATCCCGGAATCAGCTGATTCTGGGTTTCATCCCCTTTCCTCGGAGGTGGCCACTGACCTCCTGGAAGCCACTTGCAAGCGTTTTGCAGAGTGAGAGTAAGGTCAGTCCTGCCACACACCTGGCTGTCTCTAGTCAGGGAGAGGGAATTCCCACGTCAGCTTCTCATCCCTTAGACATTTTGAGAAATCTAAACCCAGTTTGCATCAGCACATGTCAAGAAGTGAGTCTCGGCCGCGGCACAGGCTCCAGAGTGAGGCTCCCTTCTGCAGTTAGCAGCTGTGCACCAGGAGGGCTTGCTGAGCAGGCAGCTGCAGACTTCGCAGGGCCCTTTGTTGTGACACTATTAGGACTTTCAGGGCAATGACAGCAGGGCGATAATCCCAGTCGGTGGGCACTGCACAGGCCCGGTGTCCGAGGAGCGGCCCTGGGAACACTGCAGGGACATTACACCTGAGGTCGACTCTGGACCCATGGGAACGTAAGGAGAACTGGGGGAGCGGCGCACAGGCTCTGTGTGGGGAGTCTGGGAGCTTTTGCTCACTTGCTCGCTCGCTCCCTCAGCTTAGCACCTGCTCAGTGTGAGGCCCTCGGGATGCTGTCACACACGGACCTGGGCCTGCAGGGACAAGGAGGGCTGAGAGGAGGGAGTTCAGCTTGTGTGGTCCTGGGTTGTGGGTGAGTTTGTGCTGCCCCTCTAAGTTTTTCTTATTCTTGAAATGTTTGTGGAAGTGCGGGCCAGCAGGCCGTGCGGTCAGGAGCTCCGGGGTGGAGAGGGCTGGAGGCTGGGCACGTCTGGCCGACTGTTCAGCTCTGCCCTGCGTGTGCGTCTGCCCTTTGACCTGAGGAATTGCGATACTCCCCAAGGTTGATTTGGGAATTAGGGGAGACACGTGGCGTGCAGTAGGCATTGGCTCTTTCTCTTCCCCTACCGCAAAGAGGCCTATCCTGAATCATGATTCATGCAGGAAGATGGCCCTTCCTCTGCTGTGTGGGGAGTTGAACTTTGGGCAGAAGGGAGAAGCCGGAGGTGATAGGAAGTCCCAGGTTTCAGTCCCCTTCACCATGTACCAGCTGTGGGGTGCTGGGACAGTCACTCAGCCATCCCCGTCTCTGACATGGGAGCAATGGCTGTCACAGCAGTTACTTTCTCCAGCCTGGTGGGCATCTGCACGCCTGTCCTTTGCAGAATCAGTTCTGCAAAAAGAAGGCAAGTCCCCATTCAGTGCGTGCTGACCCATGCTGCAGGATGGCTCAGAAGGGGGACAGCGACTGAAGTGAGGTGCTGTCGGGGATGGACATCCTGGTGGAGAAGCTGGGTCTTCTGGCCAGACCAGGGGTAGCCGCACCTGTGGTCACCGTGTATCAGTCACTGCCATGAGCCAGGCTCTGTTCATTTTCCTGGGCAATTTCACCATTATTCCTCAAATAACCTCAAGGGCATCTTTTCCCCGTTTAAGATGAGGAAGCCTGTATGTAGAGGGCATGCGATTTGTACGGGATCCTGGTAAGTGGTACAGCCAGAGGCATTGCTGCCCCTTGAACATGGGCCACGTGGGTATCAAAGTCCCACATGGCCTGTCTCCACGTGCAGCCTGAGGAGGTAAGAACGGGCCTGCCAGCTCCCTTGGTCACTGTCTACCCTGACATAGTCAGTGACTGATGTGCCCTGCGTCAGTGTGATGAGATTACCAATGAGCTACAACCCCCATAGCCGTGTGGGTGAACCACAGTGCAGTCCTGAGTCATGAGACACAGGACACTGTGCATGATGTGATAGTTTATAAAGCTTGAAAACAAGTAAAACTTGGCTTGGTGCCTGTGGCTCAAGCGGCTAAGGCGCCAGTCACATACACCTGAGCTGGCGGGATTGAATCCAGCCTGGGCATGCCAAACAACAATGACAGCTACAACCAAAGAATAGCCGGGCATTGTGGCAGGTGCCTGTGGTCCCAGTTACTTGGGAGGCAGAGGTAGGAGATTCGCTTGAGCCCAAGAGTTGGAGGTTGCTATGAGTTGTGATGCCACGGCACTCTACCCAGGGCGACAGCTTGAGGCTCTTTCTAAAAAAAAAAAAAAAAAAAAAAAAAAAGAAAGAAAGAAAAAACAAGCAAAACTTGACAAAAGACCACATTTTTAGAACTTGTGCGCATGTGAGAATGTCATTTGAAACACAGTCAGAGTACAGCAAGCTCATGGTTCAGGCTGGCGGCCACTCTGTGGATTGGTGGGTGCTGGACAGAAGCTGGACAGGCCCCTGTCGCCCCTTCTTTTGGCACGTTCCTCCTGGCACCCGTCTCTTCCACTGCTGATCGTGAATTTCAGATATAAGCACTTCTCAGTCTCTTTTGGCTTAAATGTTTTTTCTTTCATAAAAAAGCAGAAATGGGGTGGCACCTATGGCTCAAAGGAGTAGGGTGCCAGCCCCATATGCTGGAGGTGGTGGGGTCAAACCCAGCCCTGGCCAAAAACTGCAAAAAAAAAAAAAAAAAAGCAGAAATGCAGGAGAGCCCCTCCTGATTTTCACAATTTACTCCCCACTTCCCCTAAACCCTCTGCATGTTAGGAGGTACCAATGTTTTTGATTTCTCAGAGTTTTTTCCTTGATAAGGGGGAGAGTGGGCATTTTCTTAAGTAGCCCCTGATGCCCGTGAATTTCCCCGTTGGCCACCACGAGGCACAGTCCCTGGGAGGACCAGGGTAGGAGCCCTTGGCAAGCAGAAGGCGCTGGTCCGGCCCGGGCTCTGTGTGTGGCCAGGGCTCGGCACGTGGCTTTTCGGCCGTGACTCTGAGCTTTAACTTCTCTTCCTCCCATCCCCAGCTGTCCCCAGACACGGGAAGCTCCTCAAGGCCACAAACCTGGGCACTTGCTCTGGTCACTCCGGTTCTCCTTGACCTCTGTGTCCCATCATTAACCTTCTTCTTAGTGTTATGTGGACCTGAACTTTAATGTTCTCAATTGCCACCTAATCTTTTCTTCTATGACAACTAGTGGGGATTATTTTTCCAGACCTGGCAGAAGGATTCCAAGTACTTCCCTCTGTGCTGTGGGAATGGGATTTGCTGCCATCACAAGACGTAGATTTTCTACTGTCCGCCACGGCGGCAGTGTCCATGTTGCCTGGTGCGGGATGTTCCTGGGGGCAGTGTCCGTGTCACCCGGTGGGTATGTTCCTGGGGGCAGTGTCCGTGGCGGCTGGTGGGGATATTCCTGGGGGCAGTGTCCGTGGCGGCTGGTGGGGGATATTCCTGGGGGCAGTGTCGGTGGCGGCTGGTGGGGGATGTTTCTGGGGCCAGTGTCCGTGGCGGCTGGTGGGAAATATTCCTGGTGGCAGTGTCCATGGCAGCTGGTGGGGAATGTTCCCGGGGGCAGTGTCCATGAAGGCTGGTGGGGGATGTTCCCGGGGGCAGTGTCTGTGGCGGCTGGTGGGGAATATTCCTGGTGGCAGTGTCCGTGGTGGCTGATGGGGGATGTTTCTAGTGGCAGTGTCCGTGGCAGCTGGTGGGGGATGTGTCTGGGCTTCTTGATCCTTATTTATTTTTGAGACAGTCTCACTATGTCACCCTCGGTAGAGTGCCGGGACGTCACAGCTCACAGCAACTTCAAACTCTTAGGCTTAAGGATTCTCTTGCCTCAGCCTCCCAAGTAGCTGGGACTACAGGCACCTGCCACAACGCCCGGCTATTTTTTGGTTGTAGTTGGCCTGGGCTAGATTCGAACCCTCCAGCTCCCCTAGCCGCTGAGCTACAGGCGCCGAGCCTGTCTCCAAAGTTTTAATGCTCCTCCTGAAGAGACAGAAAGGTCCACACTCTCACCCCTCCTGGGACAGTGAAAACCCAGGTGCCCAGTCCTCCGTTCTGTCCTCTCGTTGCTCCCCAGGCTGCTGGGCTCCTGCAGGTGCAGCCCCCCTACCCTGACCTCACCTGCAGATGGCCTTGTCCCCTGACAGTCACACGTGGGGCATGGATTCCTGTCTGTGGGGTGAACCCTTAACAAGGGGCTCCCCTGGAGCATGGCCAAGGTGTCCCTCAGCCTCCTCCAACAGTCCAGCCCCGCAGGAGGCACCACCTAGGGCCAGGGGCTATCCCGTGCCCAGTCCTCTCCATGTCTGACATAGCTCCACAGTGGGCACACTGCAGGGCATCACCAGGGCTCATGCCCGGGGCTGGGGTGACTCGGTGTCTGTGCCTGATCCAGGGTCTCTTTCCAGGGAAGACCCTGGGCCCCCACGGGGGCCCATGGTCTGCTCGCTATTGCCGGCTGCCTGGCCTGGAATTCTGGTCACTGTTTATTCCTCCCTCCTAGCAGGAGTCAGTGTCCTGCCTGCACCCGTGATGGAGAGGGACCTGGCTGTGACGGGCGTACTCATCGGCCTGGCCTTCCTGTTGCTGCTGCCGTCTGGACGTCCCCAGCAGTCTGTGGATGATGCCTGCTCCGTGCAGATCCTCGTCCCAGGCCTCAAAGGTACCAGGATTTCCCCTGACCCAGTGGGCCTCAGTTTCTCCATCTATGAAATCAAGTGTTGGGCTGATGAAGTCTAGGTTTTCTTGAGCTGTCACTCTGAAGACAGCTGTCATTTGGACCCCAGACTGTGCACAGGGATCCGGGAGGGACCCTGACGTCTGTGTCAGGTGGTGCACACGTGGTCCCACACGATCCTCAGCTGGAAGTGACCTCATCTGGTGTTATCTGGAGAAAGACTTTTGAGGCTCAGAGAAATTTAGCAATTTGCCTACGGTCCCGTGGTATGCTCCTATACTGGTGGCCAAGGGCTTATTTTAAAAACAACAACAAAACATTTTTGCTGCTTTGTCTGTAATTGACTTCCTGCAGACCAGTTAGGCAGCCACAGTGCATGGGAGAGCCCGCAGGCTGCAGTAAATGTTTCCTCCATTTATGGAAACAACCAGTTTTCCACCCATAGGCAAGAGACTCCAAATCTGTGATTCCTAAGCAGGGCCAGCTACAAAATTCGTGGGGCCTGGGCGGCGCCTGTGGCTCAGTGAGTAGGGCACTGGCCCCATATACCAAGAGTGGTGGGTTCGAACCCAACCCCAGCCAAAACTGCAACAACAACAAAATAGCCGGGCATTGTGGCGGGCGCCTGTAGTCCCAGCTACTCAGGAGGCTGAGGCAAGAGAATCACCTAAGCCCAGGAGCTGGAGGTTGCTGTGAGCTGTGACACTACAGCACTCTACCGAGAGTGACAAAGTGAGACTCTGTTCCTAAAAATAAATAAATAAATAAATAAATTAGTAAAAATTCATCCTGTTAAAAAAAAATTTGCAGGGCCCTTTGTTTAAAAGTATTAAGAATTACGGCAGTGCCCGTAGCTCAGTGGGCAGGGCGATGGACGCATATACTGAAGCTGGTGGGTTCGAACCCAGCCCGGGTCAGCTAAACAACAGTGACAACTGCAACAAAAAAGTAGCCAGGCATTGTGGTGGGCTCCTGTAGTCCCAGCTATTTGGGAGGTTGAGGCAAGAGAATGGCTTAAGCCCAACAGTTTGAGGTTGCTGTGAGCTGTGACACCATGCACTCTACCAAGGGTGGCATAGTGAGACTTTGTCTCAAAAAAAATATTAAGAATTTCAAGAAGGGGCAGTAGCACTCGTGTCAGGCATGGGGTGAGGCAGGTGTGTGGCTGCTGGGCATGGCTGTGGGGCCTCAGTTGATTCAAGATTAATGCAAATTTTTGCCAACTGCAAAATAAACAGATTGGCATCGAGGAAGGAGCTTCTTCTCTGGAGTCCGCATCCCCTTCCTGGAGACCCTTGGTGTGGGCCTGGGCCCTGCGTATGTTGAGCCAGCCCTTCTGTGTATAAGCTCCTTATTGTCCAGGGAGTGCCTTGTTGCCGCTTCTGCTCCGGAACGTGCTGCTCTTGTGCATCCGGGTTGGCAGCTTCAATCCAGTGTCCTTGCAGAGACACCGAGAGGCACACACAGTGACACCCATGAGAGCGGGGAGAAATGGGGTTTCTGAGAGTCTCTGCTTCCCACTGTGGGGGATGCTGTGCCTCCAGCCATAACTGCCAGCCAGCTTCAGGCCAGCCCTGGGAGGGGTCGTGGTTGGTGACTTACCAATCGCTAATGCTTTGTTGGGCACGAGCCCAGCAAGGGAGCAGGCAGGTGTCCACCTGCAGGCATGCAGGGAGCGCCAGCAGGTGACATGCATGTCCGAGGAGTGACAAGAGGCTCAAGAAGGATTTAGGAATTGCATTACTCAACAGAGAAAGATTACCAACACAATGTAATTTATTTTTTTAATTGAGGGTCCACAGAATTGGGTTACATTGATTGCTTTTGTTAGATAAGGACTCTCTTATATTTAACACAAGGTAATTCTTGCTTCTAAGGGGAAATAAGCATGTAAAGGGCCACCGTTCATCAACACACGCACTCGGGAATTTACCAGGTCCAGTCTCAGCGCTGGGTAAATAGACCACTGCCTGCACCCTCAGAGTCCCGTCATCAGCTGGAGACACAGCACCTGTCTCTCACTTGCCCTCTGAATCCTGGGACATCTACTCAGGACAAACGTGGCTTGCTCCTCACAAACTCCAGGCAGCCCATGGGCTGGTAGTGCTTGTGATGACACTTCTTTGCCATTTCATTGTACAATAATGAAATAAATTATTCAATAATACGTTATCTTTGCGTTTAGAGAAAATGACAACTCTTTTAGTTGGGGAAAAATGGTATTTCCTTAGTGGTTAAAAAAATTGACCGTAGGTGGGAAAACATTTATGTATATCAAGCAAGCCTGTTGCTCAGAAATCTGAAAGGTCATAGATTTTATCAAATTAATTAAAAAATCATTAACTGTCATCCCTTAAAACAAGGTTGATAAGACAGCAATGAGGTCTGAGGTGTGTGTGCTGTGGAGGTTTGTTCTTCTGCCGCCGCAGTCATCGGGGAGGTGGGGCAGGGTCTCAGCTCTTTCCCCTCTGGCTTCCTATGGCCCCGGGAGCTATGGCAGTTGCAGTGGCCGCAGGGCTGAGGTCCCTGCAGAACTTGCTTGTTCAGATTCAGAAACAGGTATAAAGATAGTCAAGGACTGTCCCTGGTGCGTCCTCAACCAGCTGTGGGTATAGCACAGTGTCTCACATTTTGCATGCAAATAGCTGACATATACCTTCTAGTTGGGTAAAAAATTACCCCAAATGCAATCCAAGGCACTGGCTTTTTGTTCCTAGATTTATGTGTGACATGCAGGCAGGCAAGCGCTAGTAAGCACTGGCCACATTTTCTTTATTTATTTGGGAGAGGAGAAGGCAGTGTTCTTCCTGATGCCAGAAAATGGGGCAGGCAGCTGAAATGACAGCCTCTCCTGGTGGAAGTATAACCGGGCAACAGAACTTTGTGTGATAGATCAACCCCAAATCAATATCTGATAAAGACAAGGACAGAGAAAAAGATGCCTTCAGGCCCCTAGGGGATATTGTATAAAATGCATGTAATTTCTGAGTGGAGAGGTTTATAGAAATCCTGTTCTGGCATCATTACCAGCAGGGCCGAACATCCCTGAGACCAGTGGGTAACAAATGCTCAAACCCTGCCAAGTTAGAGCAAGGCCAGGAAACAGCGTTTGTTCTGAAGAAGCGCGTCCAGGCTAGTCTCCCAGGACCAGGAGGCGTCTGGCTAAGAGTCTCTGTCATTTGGTGCTGTCCTCCAGACCCAGGGATTAAAATGACTTTTTAAAAAACAGATGAATGTATCTCAGTGGCAAACTTACAGGAACAGCACAGGAGACGGGCAAAATCAAAGCTGTGCACTCGCACGTAGACAGCTCAGGGAAGAACAGACGTGGAGGGGACCGGCCCTGTGATGAAAATGCTGCTGTCTAGCTGCCATCAATAAGAAATGTACTTGTTTCATAAAGAGCTAAGTGCTACCATTGTCCGGAAAAGTTCTACAGGTTTCTTTGTAACTTTTATAAAGTGGGACATTTATAAAAATGTCCATTCACTAAAACATTTTTGACTCACATCAATACTTTATGTTTTTGCATTTCTATTAGAAATTCACGTACAAATGAAGATGGAAACTGCCAAAATCTGATTCTGTCTTCCATTTTTTCACTCACAATCATATACTTAGGTGCCTTCTGATCCCAGGCGGGGAATCTAATGTTCAGAACTACCAAGAAGAAGAGAATTTTTTCTGAGAATGAAATGTGTCTCGTCGTAACAGTGGGTGCTTAAGTCATGCATGTTCCCCACGTGTGCGTGTGCTGGCAGGAGGTCTTGGGGTGTCACTTTTCTGTGTGGGAGGTCTTGGGGTGTCACCGTTCTGTGTGGCACATACGGTGCACAGGTCTTGTTTTTTTTTTGTTTGTTTGTTTTTTGACTTTTTTGATCTGTAAAATTTTATTAAGCAATAGCTGGACAATTCTTACAACTTCAAATCATCAAAAAAATAATATTAATCCATCTCAGTAATAAAGACAGAAAACAATTTGGACAAACCACAACATTTTGAATGCAAACCACTAATGCCTTCTAGAAGCCTCCTGCACAATCTAATACACAAAATACATAAGAGGGGCAAATAAGGGTGAGCTTGTTAAAATGCAATTGGGAATCTCAACAGATCTTGCTTGCAAAGTAAAATAAAGCAGGATGCTGAATTAAAAAACAAATATTAGAGGAACTGAGGTGCACAGAGCAGTGCCCGCCATTCCGCAGGTTTGGACAAGAACATGCTGGTGGTCTTGTTTGGTTTGGGACCTAGGTGCACAGGTCTTGTAACAGGCCGACCGCAGAGGCCTCGCTGCCTCCCACCAGGCACAAGAGCTGCTCTCTGGAGGCAGGTCTGTCTGGACACTGGAGCAATTTCTCCCCCAGGTGCAGGAGGAGGTTTGTGAAGCAGTTCACCCCTCCCCGAGAGGGTGAATCTTGCCAGATGCTTGCCAGGGCCTCCCCTGGGGGGGCGCAGGCACCCACCTGTAGGAGCTGTGGACACCTCTCTGCTCACCCTCTCTCTGGCAGTGTCCAGCACCAGCACTGAGGCTTGTTTCATTCAGTCCCCATCAGAGACGAGGAGGCTGGGAGAGTACCTGGCCTGGGCGGTGAACAGGCTCTAGCTCCTGTCCTGGAATAAATCAAGCAATCCTAGTGCCTGCCGCCCCGTGCTGGTGTGAGCATGTCAGCCCCAGGCTGGGCCGACCAAATGTCCCCTCAGCAGGGCCCTTGGACAGGGGTGCTTAAGTTACATGATCTGACTACCTGAGAGGGAGGAGGGAGACCCTGGCAGGACCTCCTGCTCTGTGTCTGCTGTCTGTGGTACCACACCGTGGAGAGGACACCTTTAAAATCACACGGAGGCACCTGGATGCAGGGGGCCTGCTCTGGGGCGGTTTCCACGGCCTGTCCTTACCGTCTCCTCTCGGGAGGAGGGACAGCAGGGTGAGGGCCAGTGTTGGTTACTTTAGTTTCTCTCTGGTTGAGGCTTTGACGTCAAGGCAGGTGTGGGGAGGTGCGAGCTCGGTCACGGCCTTTGTTCTCCTGGCTGTATCTTCATTGGTAGAGTGGACATAATGCCCACCCCATGTTGGGGGGGAACCCAAATTATGCAAATAATGCAAATCGATGAATGCTGTGTACAAACCCTAGGCTTTTTCTTTCTTTCATTTTTTCCCTTTTTTTAAAAGATAGTCTCACTCTGTTGCCCAGGCTATAGTGCTGTGACACCAGCCTAGCTCATAGCAACCTCAAACTCATGGGTTCGAGCAATCCTCCTGCCTCAGCCTCCTGAGTAGCTGGGACTATAGGCACCCACCACAACACCCAGCTAGTTTTTTTTATTTTTAGTAGAGACAGGTCTTCCTCTTGCTCAGGCTGGTCTTGAACTCCTGAGTTCAAGGGATCCTCCTGCCAAGGCCTCCCAAAGTGCTGGGATTATAGATGGAGTCACTATGCCCAGCCTTAAATGTCTTTTGAGAAGGAAATGAACATCTCATTTGTGTTTTAGGGATTTTTGTGGGTGTGTGTTAGTCCATTTTGTGTTGCTATGAAGGAACTCTGAGGCTGGGTGATGTACAAAGAAGAGAGGTTCTGGGGGCTCAGGTCCTGCAGAGGAGCTGGCACCAGCACCTGCACCAGGCAAGGGCTTCAGGGCCTTACAGTCAAGGCAGCAGGTGAAGGGGGAGCAGCTGTGTCACCTGGCGGGAGAGGGAGCCACAGAGCCAGGAGGAGGGCCCAGGCTCTTTTTAGGAACCAGCTCTCATGGGAACTAATAGAGAGAATTCTCTCATTGCTGCTCAGACAAGGATGCCCTGAGCTATCAGGAGGGGTCCACCCCACAACCTAACAACCCAGGACCCCCCTCCAACATAGGAATCAAAATTTCAGCATGTGATTAGGGGACATTCAAACCACATCAGGGGGTTATGGTGGGTGGAGTCTGCAGCTGGAATGATCTTGGGGCACCGAGTGCCAGGGGACAGGCTGGGAGCCAGCCCAGAGGGAGAAAGTGGGGAGGTGAAGGGTGCCTGAGGGACAGCGTGACCTTGGGCTGGGCTGCAAGGCGGAGCTGGGGGAGCCTTTCCAGTTCTTTCCCCACTTGTCACATGGGAGTGCTGTGCTGGACAGAGCGGGTTGCTAAACCGATGTGACTTCTTCCACAGGCGATGCAGGAGAGAAGGGAGACAAAGGTGCCCCAGGACGGCCCGGAAGAGTCGGCCCTACGGGAGAAAAAGGTACCTGCAGCCCTTGGCACTGTCGGAAGGGGGCGGTGGTTCCAGAGAGCAGGTGCTGCCTCGTGGGGTCTCTGGGCGGTGGGGCATGAGGCTGGGGGGCAAGGACCACGAGGGGCTGTTCCAACAGTGCTCCTGGGTCCCAGCCTACGGTGCCCCAGAAAGGAAAGTGCATCCTGGAAATTGAGTGCCACCGTGGGCCCCTCTAGGCCTCGTCTGTAAACTGGGAACCACGTGCAGGATCCCTTGTGGGCAGGAATGAGACTTGTACAGCAATGGTCTGTGTGGCGTGGCGGAGGGGACAGAAGGCTCATGGGTGTGGACCACCCGGACTTGTTTCCTCCGAGTGAAATAGTATGAATCTATCCCGGTCCTGCGGTTGTGCTGGTGCTTAAAGGAACTAGATCATACACACTAAGCAGCTACACGGTAAAAGTTCAATAAAGATATAAGCATCTTTAGGATATATTTGTTTGTTTATTTATTTTTGAGACAGAATCTTGCTCTGTTGACCTGGTGAGAGTGCCGGCATCATCACACCTCACAGCAACCTCTAACTCTTGGGCTTAAGCAATCCTCCTGCCTCAGCCTCCCGAGTAGCTGGGACTACCGGCACCTTCCACGATGCCTGGCTAGTTTTTCTATTTTTAGCAGAGATGGGGTCTAGCTCTTGCTTAGGCTGATCTCCAACTCCTGAGCTCAAAGAACCTTCCTGCCTCAGCCTCCCAGAGTGCTGGGATTATAGGTGTGAATCATCATGCCTGGCCAGGATATACTTATTTTTATTGCTTTAAATTATTTTTATCAAGTGATTGAAAATTATCTGTAGAAATGCTTTCTCAATTTTGACACATCATTCCATGAGAATACGTACTGTAATTACCTGGCCAATCCCCCAACCAATCTTGTAACATTGGAGAGTTAAGTTGTTTCCAGATTAAAAAAAAAATAAAACCAACATCAGAGAGCATGCCCCCAAAATGTATACTCGTTTTAAGAAAGAAAGGACCTGTATTAAAATTGTAATACTCAATATGTACTGATAAGAGAAGATGAATACAAGTCACACCACGCACCTCTTATAATTGCATAAGTCAAATGTATTACAACTTTAATATAGTTTTTCCCTTTCTTAAAATATGTATGCATTGTTCTGGGATCTTCTGCATACAATGACACAAATAAAGATAATCGAATATGTACATTTAAGCCCATGCACTATTTTCTTGTTTTACCTTTTCGAGGTAATTTATGGACACTTCCCTTTGAAGTGTGTACATTGCACGTGGTTTTGACAGTTGCATGCACTTGTGAAACTCTCGCCACAGTCATGTCTGGAACACTTTGTCACCACCAGAAATGCCTTGTGACCTTTGCAATTGATCCCTCCATCAACCTCAAGTATTGACTTTTTTCTTTTCTTTTTTGAGACATTCTCACTGTGTCACCCTGGGTAGAGTGCTGTGGTGTCACAGCACTCTACAAAGTAGCTGGGACTACAGGCGCCTGCCACAACGCCCAGCTATTTTGTTGTTGTTGTTGTTGTTGTCATCACTGTTGTTTAGCAGGCCTGGGGTGGGTTCAAACAGCCAGTCCCGGTGTATGTTAGGTTAGCCCCCGCCCTAACCACCGAGCTATAGGCACTGAGCCAAGTATTGACTATTTTTTTTTTTTTTTGAGACAGAGCCTGAAGCTGTCACCCTGGATAGAGTGCTGTGGCATCACAGCTCACAGCAACCTCCAATTCCTGGGCTCAAGTGAGTCTCTTGCCTCAGCCTCCCAAGTAGCTGGGACTATAGGCGCTCACCACAACGCCCGGCCATTTTTTGGTTGCAGCCATCATTGTTGTTTGGCGGGCCCGGGCTGGATTCGAAACTGCTAGCTCAGGTGTACGTGGCTGGCACCTTAGCCCGTTGAGCCACAGGCGCCGAGCCCAAGTATTGACTTTTATGTCTTATTTTTTTCTTTAATTATAAAAGATTAATTAAAAACGAGACATTCACATAGTTCAAATTTCTAACTATGCCAACAGGCATTTACAGTGAAAAGTCTCTTTCCTGTAATTGTTAACTTGTCTTTACAGAGAGATTTTATGAATTGGGAAGCACGTGTGTAATGGATTCCTCTCCTGCTTTGCCCAAACAGTTGCATAATATATGTATGGTTTCGCATTTTGCTCTTTTTGCTTAGCGATGTGTCTTGAAGATGATTCTATTTGAGTCCATACAGAATTGTCTCCATTCTTTGCTACAGCAATTGGTCTTTCATAGCATGAATTTGTCCTGGTTTACTGGAGATTCCCATTTTCCTGGGTGCTCGCTGCAGTGAGTAACCTCGCATATATGTCACTGTTACGTCTTTGAATATAGCTTGGAGGTAAATTTCTAGCAGTGTAATTGAAACATCAGAATGTGTGCATTTGGAATTTTGGTAAATATTGCCAAATTTCCCTCCAAAAGGCTGGGCTCCCATCCTTTCTGCCTGCTCCTCACGCCCTCCCCGACTTGTTGCTAGCCTGGTAGTGGGGAAATGTTACCCTCCTGTGCTTTTTCTTTGCTTCTCTCTTTTTGTGAACGAGATAGGCCATTTTTTCATGTGTCTAAAAATCATCTGCATTTCTTTTATGTCTTTTTTGGTCTTTTGGGGCTTGTCTTTTTTTAATCCTTTTGGGTTTGTTTTCTTCTTGATGTGTAAGATACTTTTATACTTGTATCTTCTGTACATATTGCTGAATATTTCTCTAGAATAAGTTGGTAGAATTGGAGCTATTAACTAACTTTAAAGAAGACTTTTGATATAATTCTTTTCTTTTTTTTTTTTTTAGAGATAGAGTCTCACTTTCTTGCCCTCAGTAGAGTGCGTGGTATCACAGCTCACAGCAACCTTCAACTCCTGGGCTTAGGTGATTCTCTTGCCTCGGCCTCCCGATTAGCTGGGACTACCGGTGCCTGCTACAACGCCCGGGTATTTTTTTGTTGCAGTTTGGCTGGGGATGGGTTTGAACCTGCCACCCTCGGTATATGGAGCCGGTGCCCTACCCACTGAGCCACAGGAACTGCCTTGATATAATTCTTATGTGACCCTGTATGCACCCCATTCTCCAGAACAGTTTCTCTGCTGTTTTCACTTGTGTGCTCCGCCTGTGTTTGCTGAGCAAATACATGAGTGGGTGAGGCAGGGAGTCGTGGGGACCTGGCTCCTGTAGGTCCTGGAGAGACCCAGGGGGCCCTGGGGTGCAGGGACAGAACTGGTGCAGCTGGCCCTGGTGAGCAGAGAGCTGGAGAGGGCGGGCTGGACCCTGAGGTGTTTCCTCATCTAAGAAAGGGGGGATGGGCTCGGCGCCTGTGGCTCAACAGGCTAAGGCGCCAGCCACGTACACCTGAGCTGGCGGGTTTGAATCCAGCTCCGGCCGCCAAACAACAATGATGGCTGCAACCAAAAAATGGCCTGGCGTTGTGGCGGACGCCTGTAGTCCCAGCTACTTGGGAGGCGGAGGCAGGAGACTCGCTTGAGCCCAGGAGTTGGAGGTTGCCGTGAGCTGTGATGCCACGGCACTCTACCCAGGGGGACAGCTTGAGGCTCTGTCTCAAAAAAAAAAAAAAAAGAAAGGGGGGATGGCTTCCCTGCTTCACAAAGTTCTTGGAAATACAAAGTGCTTATTATTTTCCCTTCATTAGTGTATTTCATAGGAAAGTTGGACATGCTGTGGATAAATTGTTACTTATTACTGAACTAATTATAAAATTTACACAGTGATAAAATGGGTGTCCCTCAATTTTCTTGTACAGATAGATGAGTTCGTTTTTCAGCCTAACATGGAACATTCATTTCCATGATGTCATTTCATCCATGTATTTTGGAGGAAGGACGCTGAGCTCTGTGCACACATGGCGCAGGTTCATTTCACGCTGATGTGGACGCCCACTCCCGTCACCTCTGCCATCTGTCACCCTCACTGGGTGGCGCTCTCCTCACTCTTTCTGATCAGCATCACCCACTCGTTCTCATTCTCAAAAGCCAGTGCAAGCACAGGTGAGGACGACATGTTAATAGTAAATGAGAAAATATCATGAATGTTAATCAGGTTGATGAAAATATCTCCGATTGTATGTGAAGCCCGTACACTGTACCCCATGACTGAATTATTGTACACAGCTATGACTCAATAAAAAAAAAATATTTCTAGATCTCCTCATGGGAATGAGGCTGTAGGGCACCGAAGAGCCCAACTTGCTGAGCTGTTTCCTGTCCTTTATTACGATGTCACATGTCCCTTGGGGCTGAGTGCTGGGGGGGGCACAAAGCCATAAAAGGCTGCTGACAGGCAGACAGACCCAGGGAAGGGAATCGAGGCAGAAAGCCATGTGGTAATATGAAGCGGAATTTGGGCTGCATTAAGAGGCTACTTTGTTCCAATTTTTTCTGGTATATAACTGTAACTTATGCTCATGATACAGAATTTATATAGACTTAATATATAAAAGCGGTGAGAAAATCATCCAGAGATAGCCACTTTTGGGGTATATTTCCTTTTTTGTGTCTCTTTTTTGCTTTGTTGTAATTACATTGTATATGTAAATTCACATCTTTTAATTTCATATTAAACTTAAATGTGAATATTTTTCATGTTATAAAGTCATTTTAGTGAGTGCCTAGTATTCATGGGTGACTTAAACTTCCACGTCAGGGTGTGTGTTCTATGCGAGAGTCCCCTCAGGCTGGACAGAGGGTTCTCTGAAATCTCACTGCGGGAGCAACGTACCTGACGAGGTGATTCCAATCTGAGAAGCCTGTGCACTAGTCGATAAATAATTATCAGGTTTTACTGGCGGGGGTTCTGTACCTGTCACTGAAAAATTGAGCAGCTTTGGGTTGGGGTCTTTGCTACTTCCCAGCTTATAGAGAACAAGTGGGATTTGTTTGGATTATTGAACGGTAGCAATAATTTTGCAGAATTTTAAGAAATTTCCTTTTTAAGCTGATCTTTAAGAAGAGCACTGGCCAGGTCATGACAGAACGTCCATGAGTAAAACATGATATGAGAACAGACATATGATTGATTAACAAGTTGAAAAAATGAGATAGAAAATAAAGTCAGATGATGGGCGTTCACATATGTCTTTATTCTTTTCTGTATTTTTTATATCTTCAACAAGGAGCAGAGCCTGTGCTGCACTTACGACGTTAATATGTTTTTTAAAGGTAGCTGTAGCTGTCAGTTTATCATTTCGCTCCATAAATATTTACTGTGCTCCATCGTGTGCTCACTTCTCCCAGCTGCTGAAGCAGGAAGCAGGACAGACCCTGCTGGCCTGTGGGCAGTGATGGGCTGTGCTCCTGCAGCTTCAAGGGAGGGGTGTGAATGTGGTGGAGCGTCCCTGTCGTCCACCTGCCCACGGCGGGACTCATGCTTCTTGCAAAACCTCAGGGTCGTTTGGAGGAGCTTGAGACCGTGCAGGAGGAGGAAGCGTTGGTGCTCATGTTCGGATCTGCTTCCTTGGAGAACTTCTGTTGTTCTGCCTAAGGGTTAGTTTCTAGCACACGTCTGCAAGTTAGCACAATCTGCTGCAAAGAAGGCCGGCTATTGCAGAATAGAGAATGTGTGAACAATTTCAGGGGACTTTAATGGTTCTCACATTTTTCTTCCTTCCCAATATACCCCAAAGAGAGTATTCCCATCAGAGGCAACAGCTCACACCACAGCAGGCTCCAGTGGGTGGATATGGAGAAGGAGGGTGAGGGTGGGGTCCTGGGTGCTGCTTGTGGTCTGGGTTGGATTCAGCTATGTGCCTGTCAGACTGATGACCTCCACGCACATGTAGAGTATGTGTGTGTGTGCTGCTTGACTGTGCATCTGGCCTGTGTTTATATGTGTGTACCTGCCCACACATGCATGCGTACATGTAGGCTTGTATTTTGCATGTGTATGCATGCATGTGTGTGTATGTAGTTTGTATTTGTGTATATGTGGTGTATATGACATGCAGATCATGTGTAGCAGCGTGCATGTCCCTACGTGTAACTGTGCACATGTGTGTGTATACATGTGTTTAGTGTGTTTAGTGTGTGTGTACAGTGTGTATTTGTATTTGTTCATGTGTGTCTACATGAATAAATGTGTATGAGTTTTTGCATAGGTGTTTGTGTGTATGTCTGATTATGTGTGGTGGTGTTTGTGTGTGCACGTTTCTGTGTGGTGTGCATGTCTGTGTGTGTATGGTATAGTGTGCATGTGTGCGCATCATATTGCGGTATGTCTGTATGTGTGAACGTGTCTGTGTTTTTCTGCATGTGTGGGTATGTTTGTGTGTGTGCACATACTTGTATGTGCAGACGTGTGCATGTATGTGTGTGTGTCTAGTGCACACATGTGCATCATGCATGTGTGTGCAGTATTTTCCTGCGTGTGTACAGCATGTGTGTGGTCTGACGTGCGCATTTATGTACACGTGAGTTTGAATGATTAAGTTGGAGACTCTTCCTAGGGAAAGTGGTAGAGACCTTATGCTGAATCCGACCGTCCCATTCAGAGCCCTCTCCTTGGAGGCAATGCACTGAGGCATCACCTAGGCCATCCTCCAAAGCAATGTAGAACTCCTTTTCTGGAATAGCCATCAAAGCTGTTGTCCTGTGAGGTCTGAAAATTAACTTTGCAAACTCATCCTAGAGAAAGTGCTTTGAAGGTGGAGTAGGCACCGGCGTCAGCGCACAGCTCCCCACGGGGGGACCTCAGAGGTGCCCATCGTGATACTAAGCAGGGAAGCGTGGAGCACTTTTTCCAGCATGAGTTTGTGGATGTGATTGTCCACCCTCGTATGCACATGTGTGTACAGCGTGTGAACATGAAGATACATGCATGACACATGTGTCTAAAGTATGTATATGTGTGTATAGGACATGCATGTGCACACGCGTGCACACATGTGCATCTACAGTATGTATGCGTGCATATAGTACACACAACACACATGTGCATCTACAGCACATACATGTGCATACAGTGTGCTCATCCACACACGTGTATCTACAGTATGTATGCATGCATATAGTACACACAACACACATGGGCATCTACAGTATGTATGGGTGCATATAGTACACACAACACACATGTGCATCTACAGTATGTATGCATGCATATAGTACACACAACACACATGTGCATCTACAGTATGTATGTGTGCATATGGTACACACAACACACACATGTATCTACAGCACATACATGTGCATACAGTGTGCTCATCCACACACGTGTATCTATACTATACTTATGTACACACAGCACACGCGTGCATGTGTATCTACAGCACATACATGTGCATACTGCACATGCACGCACACACGTGTGTCTATAGTAGTTTATGTGCATATAGCACGCTCATCCACACATGTGTATTATAGTACATGTATGTGCATATAGCTCATGCATGCACACGTGTATCAGCAGTACATATATGTGCATACAGCACACACATGCACACATGTCTATCTACAGTACATATATGTGCATACAGCATGCTCGTGCACACACGTGTATCTATAGTACATTTATGTACATACAGCACGCTCATCCACACATGTGTATCTATAGTACATGTATGTGCATATAGCTCATGCATGCACACACGTCTATCTACAGCACATATACGTGCATACAGCACACATGCACACATGTGTATCTACAGTACATATATGTGCATACAGCATGCACGTGCACACACGTCTATCTACAGCACATATATGTGCATACAGTGTGCTCATCCACACACATGTATCTATACTATACTTATGTACATACAGCACATGCATGCACACACGTGTATCTACTGCACATGCATGCACACATGTGTGTCTATAGTAGTTTATGTGCATACAGCACACACATGCACACACGTGTATCTATAGTACATTTATGTACATACAGCATGCTCATCCACACGTGTATTATAGTACATGTATGTGCATATAGCTCATGCATGCACACGTGTATCAGCAGTACATATATGTGCCTACAGCACACACATGCACACATGTGTATCAGCAGTACATATATGTGCATACAGCACACACATGCACACACGTCTATCTACAGCACATATACGTGCATACAGCACACACATGCACACACGTCTATCTACAGCACATATACGTGCATACAGCACACACATGCACACACGTCTATCTACAGCACATATATGTGTATACAGCATGCTCGTGCACACATGTGTATCTATAGTACATATATGTGCATACAGCACACATGCACACGTCTATCTATAGCACATATATGTGCATACAGCACACACATGCACACACGTCTATCTACAGCACATATATGTGCATACAGCACACACATGCACACACGTCTATCTACAGCACATATATGTGCATACAGCATGCTCGTGCACACGCGTGTATCTATAGTACATGTATGTGCACACAGCAGTTTCTGCCTGTGTTAACCTCCCTCCTCTCTGGCCTGCCCACCCGCCCCTACCTTTGCCCCCCTCAGTCTCTTCCACAGGCGTCACCAGATTCTTCCCAGACACACGTCCAACCCTATCATCATCTTCCCTGCTCTGCAGGGCACCATTGCTCAGTGGATGTGTCACACCCTCCTGTGTGTCCTCCTTACCCCAGGTGGGTGAGGCGCTCTCGGGGCACCTCCCTCTTCTCACACCTGGCACAAGTGCCTGGCTGCTCCCCTCACGGCCCCGGCAGTCTGAGCTCCGCCATGTGTGTTGGGCCCCTGTGCAGAGGGTGGCACACAGCGGCTGTACACAGACCATGTTCTCCGACAGTCAGGGTGTCTCCTGGGGGCTCCCAGGCTGCGCATGGCCCAGCCGCCCCGGATTGTAGACCAGCAGACTGTCTGACACGGCTCTGCCATGCGGGTCAAGGAGTCATTTCTGTAATCAAGTAGGAGACACACGTGGACCTGTCTTGTAAATCAGCACTTCATTCTCTTTTTTTTTCTGAGACAGAGCCTCAAGCTGTCACCCTAGGTAGAGTCTCATGGCATCACAGCTCACAGCAACCTCCAATTCCTGGGCTCAAGCGAGTCTCCTGCCTCTGCCTCCCAAGTAGCTGGGACTACAGGTGCCCACCACAACGCCCAGCCATTTTTTGGTTGCAGCCGTCATTGTTTGGTGGGCCCGGGCTGGATTCGAACCCCCCAGCTCAGGTGTATGTGGCTGGCGCCTTAGCCCGTTGAGCCACAGGCACCGAGCCAGCACTTCATTCTCAAGCCAACGCCAGCCATTCCCATGGGCTGTGTGTGTGTGTGTGTGTGTGTGTGTCCGTTTTAGCTGTAGCTCATCCCCAAGCCTGTGCTTGGTCCTCTGGTTTCCATTTCTTCAGAATTTAGGGAACATTAGCTCTACTGAACAAAATGAGGCCAAGTGTTCCTGGCAGGGATGTCCTCAGGGACGGAGTTGGTGGCACCGTGGAGCTTGTCTGTGTGCAGTGAGTCTCTCCCCCCAGCCTGCTCCTGCAGAGCGGCCTGCACTGAACTGGGTTTAGTTTCTGCCACAGTGCATGTAGCAAATGATTATTGAACTCAAGTTGCTCGTAAACATGCCCACGGAATAATTATTACCTGGAACTGCCTGCTTGTTTGCTTGCCAGTTTTCTTGTGTGCCTGTTTGCTGTTGTTGGTTTGGTTAAGGGTTTAAGAGTGCTCAGTGCGGAGAACTCCTGCCCTCTGACTTGGTTTGGTGACTGGGTGAGGGGTGCTTCAGTCTTGAGCCCATGATCAGAGAGACACCCTGTGGGTCATGGTGCCCGCTTGCTGTGAATGAAGGAGGGGTGGGACACAGGCCGGAGGACCCATAGTCCTGCTCGGCACTCAGGCATGGTAACTGGTGACAGGTCACATAGAACCAGGCGTTTGAAGAGGAACTGGTCATGGGGAGATGTCCGATGCAGCACCCTGGAACTCTCCGGCACCCCCCAAGTTTCCCTTCACACACCAGAGGAGCCCCGTGGCTTTGCCAGCTGGCACTACCCACGTTCCCAGGGTGCCAGGTCTGGTGTGTGGAGTGGCAGGTGCTGGGGTTGGCCTTGCGGTGGGGGAGCAGAAGCTGGGACGGAGGAAGGACAACCACCCTCTCCTGCAGTCACGGGTGGATGGACCTTGGCTGAGGCCGGGACTCAGGGGTGCCCCTTTGGTCTCCTCCGTTCCATGGTGTGTGTGACTTTTAGGGGAAGGGCATCTTCCTTTGGAAGCTATGTCAACAGGTGAGCCGTGAAGAACCGTCCACTGACAATCATACGTGTAGCCTCGGAGAGACTGAGAACTGTCACTTAGTCTCTTCTTCTGTGTGTGTGAAAAATGTTACATCACCTGTGTGTGTGTGATGTGTGTCCGGTGACCTGTGTGTGTCTGTGATGTGTGTCCGGTGACCTCTGTGTGTGTGTGTGTGTGATGTGTGTCAGGTCAAATGTGTGTGTCTGTGATGTGTGTCCGGTGACCTGTGTGTGTGTGACATGTGTCAGGTCAAATGTGTGTGTCTGTGATGTGTGTCCGGTGACCTGTGTGTGTGTGTGACGTGTGTCAGGTCACCTGTGTGTGTGTGATATGTGTCAGGTCACCTGTGTGTGTGTGCCGTGTGTCAGGTCACCTGTGTGTGTGACGTGTGTCAGGTCAAGTGTGCTTATGTGATGTGTGTCAGGTCACCTGTGTGTGTGTGACGTGTGTCAGGTCACCTGTGTGTGTGTTGTTGAGGAGGAGGAGGCTACTACCTCTCCTGAGCATCAACCAACCTTGATTTTGTTTTCTACAGGAGACGTGGGGGACAAAGGACAGAAAGGCAGTGTGGGTCGCCATGGAAAGATTGGTCCCATTGGCTCAAAAGGTATTTGTGATGCTGTTCTCGCCTCATCCCCCTGCCCAGGCTCACGTTGATACTGGACACCTGAGAATGACCATGGGCTGAACTTGCTCCCTGCGACTTGCTCATTTGTGTTATGCACAAATGTTTAAGTCACACTTGCACTCGGGGCGTGGTTGGCTCAGAGTGAGTGGCTGGATCTGTGCCCAGGGGGTGAGGGCTTACCCCGTGCACAGCAGGAGGCTCTGGAGCAGGTGCTTCTGCTGCAGCTTCTGTAATGAGTTGGTTAAAGCCCACAGAGCCTCTTTTAAGTGACTGAGGGACCATGTTAGGAAGCAGCGTGTCTCTGTACCTGCGGTGTGGGGTCCTGACATTTGGAGGTGATGGGATGGCTCTCCGGGACAACAGGGTGCAGATGGCAACAGTAGGTGGGCCCAGATAACACCTGTAGCTTCCAATCCCACCGTCTGGGCAGCTGCATTTGACTCACACCACGTTGGTGAGGAGGGTAGATCGGTCGCTCTCCCTGTGACGAGGGCCGTTCAGGGGCTACTCACAATCACTCTGCCCTCATGCCCTCCTCACCAAGTCAGCGTGCGTCCTCTGAAGTGCCAGTTCGTTCCTGCCTGTGCTGGAAAGGCTTCCTCGGAGGCCTGCCGAGGTCAGCAATGTGGACGCGGTGATGGGGAGGTCGGTGGTTGGTGCGGAGCTGCCCCGAGCCCTGCAGGCAGGGAGGGAATCTGTTGCGTGTGCCTTGGGGCGGGTTAAGCCAGGGCCCTTGAGAGCACACTGTGGGGCTGGAGCTGAGTGGGGACATTCCCTCTCCTTGCCTTGCCTGGCCTGTCCCTGGTAGCAAGAGGCCTTTGGCCTGGAAGGACGGGGGCGACTCTGCAGGGAGCACAGACAAGCCTGGTCAGGAGTGACAAGTATGCTTTCAGAAACCTAAATAAATTGTAACTATTTTAATTGTACAGTGCAGTGGCATCAGCATACCATGTACACACTGTACAACCACCACCACCATTTCCAAAACGTTTTTCTCTCTCCGAAGAGACTCTCTGCACCTGTTCAGCAGTGGCTCCTCGCTCTGCCTCCCTCAGCTCCTGGAACCTCCACTCTGCTCTGTCCCTGTGAACTTACCTGTTCCACATGTGCCACATAAGGGGAATTGTGGCGGTACTTTTCCTTCTGCGTCTGGCACGTCTCACTCAGTGTAACGTGTTCAAGGGTCAGCTGTGTTGTAGACTGTGTCAGTCCCCTCCCTCCCCGAGGCCGAGGAATCTCCTGCCGCCGAGTGACCACACTCCCTGCCCCCTTCACCTGCTGATGGACACCGGGGTTGTTTTCACCTGTGAACAACGTGCGGGGAGTCCTGCTGTGCAGTGGGGCTGTGTGCACGCTCAGCACCCCGCCTGCGCCCAGCCGGTCTCGGTGTGGCACCCGGTGCAGACTGCCCAGACCACCTCACTAGACTTTGCTCATTTTATCTGCTTTGCCCGAGATGTCACCTGGAGCTTGTTGAGCTGCACTTGCATTTTCAAGGCCCTGAATTGGTGAAAAAGCACAGGAACTGGGTGGGGGAGCTGCTACGCTGTGTCCCCGCTCCTGGGGGCGGATCTGTCTGCAGACGTCACACAGCCGTGTAGGTTTCCCAATGAGAAGACAGATAAGGCTTTCGGAATGTTCATGGACTCTAATATGAAGACTCCTTATTTAATTTCAGAGTCATTAGAAAGCTTCTTTGCCAACACTGTGCTCAACCCCCTTGTTTTATAAGCTTAGAAAAGCCCAGGTGTGCAGGGGCCAAGGGCTTGTCCCACCTGACAGGCCAGGACGCTGCCTCAAGTGGAGGCTGTAACTGGTGTTTTTTTCTTTTATCTCTAAGGTCCCCTGGTTTGCAGTGGCTGCTCTGTCTGGATTTGCTGCTGTCACAGGACGTGTAGGAGCCATCAGAGGCCATGTCCCCTTCCTCATGTTAGGGCTTATGCGATAGTGTCTCCAAAGTGTTCCGCCAAACATCTTGATTTTCCAGAACTGACTTAAAGAATGATTGCCTGACAATCCCTAAAACCCCACAATGTGTAATACATATAATATGAATAGAGCCTGAAGAATTAGTTCTCTGTAGAATCCAGCCTACGCTTTCTGGCAGAAGCAGGGTCAAGGAGAAATCCCAGCACTTTGTGCATAACAGAAATACTATTTTAAACCTTGATACTTTAGAACTCATGGAATATGTCCACCTCTGCTTGGTGACTTTGACCTTCCTTTTCATTTCAGGTGAGAAAGGGGATACTGGTGACATAGGACCCCCTGGCCCTAATGGAGAACCAGGTATGGCATTGAGGGTCCACGCATTTTTTAATAAAATGCATTAAAATTTGTGCTTTTGAAAAATGTAAACCATTAAATAAAAATACAATGGCCTGGCAAGCGGGGCACAGGTGCCTGACGATCGTGCTCTTGCATCGGTGTTCCAGCCTTTGATTTCCTCTGCCTGAGGTTTGAATGACCCTCGCAGGGCTGCGGGCGGCCTGCCCGCTCTGGTTATTTACTTGTGTCCGTATTCAGGCCCGGACCCCCCGTCCGACACGATCAGTCCTCACGTCCAGGTGCTCCTGGCCCCCAGGACCCCCGTCCTTGTGCTTTCTGGGTCACGGCCTCCTGCGGGCTTCCTTGCCGCTGCTCTCCCACAGCCTTCTGCTGAGACCGAAAAGCTCATCCGGGACCTCTGGTCCGGCTCTGGGAGCCTTACTCAGCTTCCCTGTGGAGCATCCACACCCCGATGCCAAGGGACTGAGATGGGGGCTCCTGTCCCCTCTGCCTGCTTCCTGCCATCATTCTCTGTCGTCTCCTCCCTCTGCTGCTGCTCTACCTACTCCCTGAAACTCGCCCCTGAAAACCCCGCACCCCGGCCCACCTCTGCATACCCTACACCCCCGCAGGCCCTACACTGCAGCCCCCACCTCCATACATCCCCGGCCCACCGCAGCCCACCTCCTGCATGCCCCACACCCCAGCCCACCCCCTGCACACCACACACCCTGACCCATCCCCTCTCTCCCACATGCCCTACACCCCAGCCCACCCCCAGCACACCATTGCCCACCCCCAGCCCACCCCGGCCCGCCCCCCGTCCCCCGAAGGCCCCCCCCCCCGCCCCCCC
>CAUYRH010093470.1:0-25355 GCA_963574655.1 Perodicticus potto
CTGGGTGAGTAGGTAAGGATAAGTTGGGTTGGGGGTTCTAGGAGTAGTGATTGACCAGTCCTTCCTTTGCCTGTAAGCTGGGACTGGTGTTTGTACCTTTTCCCCTAGAGTTTTGCCAACCTGTACTTTGCTACTGCCTGCGAGACTGGGGCCTTTCTTGATGTGGTGGGGTTAAGTGGCTCTGTCTTATCTTTAGCTGGTCTCTGTCTTACCCTAGAGAATCGGTTATTCTGTGTTGGAATCTGAGCTGTGAAGAAATACCAGTAGTTAGGTCACCATGCCCCCACAACAATTCCACAACAATTGGAAAAGGAAAATCAAACCTTCCCACTACCACACACCCAGTGTACAACGCTGGAAAGTCTTTGGGTGATTGGCCCAGATGAAGAGGTCCCAATCAATTGTCCCAGGCAGTACCAACCTCAAATCAAAGAGTTGAAAAGTCTCTTGCAACTAGATAGCAGGAGTCTGCTGGCAGCTTTAGTATAACTCACTCCAGGGTTCTGTGAGCTCAGAAGGGGCGCCCCAGGCAGTAAATTAGCCTGGGAAGGTTGATGCCTCCTTCCCCGCCTTGCCCCTCTGTCACACTCAGTCTCTGGTAACCTTGGAGGGCTGTGATCCAGTTCCCTCCAATGAGCAGATCCTCTAGAGGTTTGCACCTGCCTAGGTCACATGGGGCTCTGTGGCTCCTCAGCCAGTCCACCAGTTATGTCGGTGTTGGCAAGGGGGAGGTGAGGCCTGACAAACTGGGTACTTGATAGGGGCTGGTGCGATTCACTCAGTTCCAGCCCTGTCCCTGATTGATGTAAAGTAGATGAAAAAGTTGATAGAACAGAACAAGTTTGCAGAGTATCTGCCCTGTGGAAGAGACCCTGGGCTGCTAATAGTCCTGACTCAGTCTGTGAGCTTCAGCCCTTTGTCTCAGCTGTCATCCCCTGAGGGTCAGGTGTGGCCGAACTTTAGCAAAGCTTTCTCAGCGCTGTCACTTGGTGCCTCAGGGGACCGCCTCTCCACTTTGGCCACCTCTTGGCTCACTTTCCTCTCACCACTCCCGAGCCGGGAAAACAGCACAGACCAGCAAGAGCCCGTACCCTGTCCACACTCCTCGAGAAAGTGTCCAAGCATCTGGACTCCGTGGGGTACAGATCTCCAGACCTCAGGGTGAGAGTGGAGGGGAGTGCTGGGAGTTCCAACTTGCAGGTAGAGAATATATACAGTTTTTATATAGTTTTATGCCTGGCAGGAGAGTGCCGCGGCACCCTAGTAGGGGAAGGAGGTCTGGTTTTTAGAGGGTCTCTCTCATGGGGTATAGTGGGAAGACATCTGAACTCTGCTCACTTATTTGTATGGAGGTATGGAGTATACTGCAAGCCGCTCTCATCGGGGAGGGGACTCCCATCCACTTGGTGATGTGCTCTATACCTTTTATTCGTATCCTTGGGGTCACAGGTCGCTCCAGCAGGGTTGATGTGCATTCTTCGACCTTCTCTTTTGGCTCAGTTCCAAACCGTTGGCTTTCTTGCTAAATTTCTATCCTTTAACTCTCCTTCTGGATGAGAGTGTCTGCAGAAAGCTGGCTACAGACTGCCATCTTGGCTCCTCCCCCCCAATTTGTTTATGTTTACAGAAAAATGTTTACAACGATATACTTCCAAAGTTAACAGTGGTTAACTCTGTGTGATAGAATCACAGATGATTTTACATTTCTTTTTCACACCTTTTCTGTATTCATTTTTCCTATGCTTTTATAACCAAAATTAAAAGGGGGGAAATAATCTAAAGATTTTTATTGGGAATATAAATAAACATCTCCATTAGATATAGTTTACATCTCCAATCAATTAAATAACTCCCTAAAAGATGTGATTCAAGGGTAGGCACACTAAACTATGAGGCAGACAAGGAGTATGTCCTTTCTCTCTTTGATATGTAACCTGTAACATGATAATAGCAGCTACTTTCTGCTGAGGTTCTAATATGTGCAAAAACCTTGGTTTTTTACCAAGTGTACCTTGGTTAATCCATGCAAAGAACCAATGTACCATTATTCACAATAATTCTGAAGGATGGAGATCATCATCCCCATGAGTGAAGTAAACTAAGACTCAGAGAGGATGCTTTCCCTGTGCCCTGAAATACACAAAACAGGCCAATGCTTATCTGTGACAGGTCTCTGTGGCACAGGGCCAATGGTTCTTTTCGATGATCAGGCAGCCAATCTGATTAGTCAGACATTTATCCTGATTGAGTGGGGTCTGTCTGTTCATGGCCAGAATTGGAATCTTCTGATTCTGAAGCTTGGTCTGTTAAGTGTGACTTTTCAACTATAAATGCTTTACCTCTGAATCTAAGAATTAAAATTTATATATAACACCAACAGGAGGGGTCAGAGGGAAAGAAGTCGTTTACCTTACCAAAAAAGTCTTTGCTTTCAGAAAAGAATAAAATATAATTCATTCAAAAAATAATCTTGGGGACAATTGATAAAGCCTCAGAGAATTATATTAAAATACTAAAATTTGGTGAATACAGCTCAACCTCTATATCTCACCTCAGCTATATAGACTTCCAGGGAAGCAACAGAACTTATCTTGATTAAAAGTGCCACTATGTCAAAGGAAAAGACAATAAGTATCCATTCCTCTACAAAATACCTTTTATTTTGACACTTAAGAGCAACTACAGTATTGTATTTTGAGTTTTGAAATCTGAAATGTGATTTCCAATATTATAAATTCTATCTTAAGATGTTATGAGCTTCAAGGACTATCTAACTGTTTTTCTTTTTTTTTTCCCCTAGATTTTGTGTGTGTGTGTGTGTGTGTGAAAACAAAGTCTCACTATGCTCATTGCTAAGGCTGGTCTTGAACACCTACTCTTAAGCAATCCTCCCACCTCCCAAAGTGCTGGGATTATAGGTGTTAGCCATGACACTCAGATGCTTTTATATTTTAAAACTACAAAAGTAATACCCAGAGGAAAAAAATACTTCCTGGAGCCAGTTACTAAAAATATCTTTTTCTTTAAAGGGAATGAACACTGATAAGATTTTAATACTGAATTCTTCTTGGCTTAGTGTTCTTAAGGAATTCAAGTGACAGTTCCTTCCACATTTCACAGTACAAGAGCCATAAAACAGGATTGCAATATTAGATGTCAAAAACTTGTTTTGCAACATTTAGAGGATCGCAAATTCCAACCTAAAGGCAATTAGAAAAAAGGATACGGAAAAACAAAAACAAACAAACAGCCCTGGAAATTAGAGGAAAAAATTTAAAGAAAGTTGTCAGAAACTGAGAGTTTGGCCTTTACCCCATCACCCCTCAATTCAATTGAGAAGGGCTTTAGGAAGATGCTAGGAGAGTTTTGATATGTGTCCCTGGCAAGTTGGGGCCAAAGAATAGATAAGTGCCTGATTCATAGCAGAGCAATTCTGGCTATAGTGCTTGTAGTAGAAGAGCTGCTGATTAAAAAGCAACTATACCACCATCTATGGCAATGAGGCTGCCAAGGTGGAAAGTTTCCCTTGAATCATGCAAGAGCTGATGTCTTTGACTTTGCTCTAGACAACTGCCAGGAGAGTGAGAGAATAAAGAAGCGGGAAGCATAGCAGGTGCAAGGGGCTAAGGAGGAGACATAAGTACCCATCTTCTGGAGGAGGTGTATCTTATATATGAAGGGATCTGCAAGTGGAGAGTCCCTAGCACCCAAGGGGTATCAAGGAGAGAACATCATAGTTAAACACCTTTGCCAGTTCAAGAAAGTCCTGGTCAAGTAAACTCTCTGTCTTCTTCTGTTACACCCCTCCTTTTACCCCACCTCTAGACAGTCTTTCCTACCTATCCCTAAATCTCCAAAGTGTGAGGGAGAATCCATGAATGGATCTACTATGGATCTATGAATGGATCTATGAATTCGGTAGATCCATAGCCAGCTGGGAGAGATAGAGAAGAAAGTGGGAAAGTGGGAAAGATAGTGGGAAAGAGAGGAGAAGATAGCCACAACCCCTTTTCCCATTGCAGATAGCCAGCTTCATCCAAGCTGCACAGGGAAGGAAAAACTAGCTTCAAGATCATTTCCTCTAAGTGGAACCAGACAGTTTAATTTCTCAACTGGGTATTATCTTGGGTATTAAAGGGATTGAAGAACTGTTTATTTTTCTGAGAGTGACTTGAAAGGTAAATGGCAGAAATTAGCTAGTGTGAACTTCTGGTTTTAGCTCCTAGATGTAGAAAGCTGGAAAGAACATCACTCTCAGAATTACTACAAGAAAAACACTGGACAAAGTGTAAACTAATGACTTCTCTTGAATTTGTCAGAGAACCAAAATTGCAGGCTAAACAATTAATCCAAAACCTAGACAATCCAGAAAGAGATTGGCACTTCCACGGAGAAATAGACATAAGCATATGCCTGTATTGGGCAGACACACCCTGTACTCAATGTAAGCCCATAGGAAGATTCAGCTAAATGGTTTAATGAATCACTCTAGGTGAAGTGTAGGCTAGTGTGAGTGTGCAAAGCTCTAGGGCAGCACAGGACATAAAGGGATTTTTTCCTCCAGGAACCCAACAGAGTGCTCCCAGGGTAGATCAATAAAGATTCTAATAAAGCTTTCCCACTGAGTGCTGGTGGAGGAAGGGAACATCAGCTTCTGCTGAAACTCAGCCCAGATTCATCTCCCCGAAGTCCCTAGAAGAACAAAAGCCTTAGGGTGAAGGACCAAAAAGTTCATAGACTTAGGGCATTTATAATTTTTCTTTTTCTTTCTTTCTTTCTTTTTTTTTTTTTTGTAGAAGTGAAGTCTTGCTTTTGTTCAGCTGGTCTCAGACTCCTGAACTCAAGCAATCCTCCTATTTCAGCCTCCCAAAGTACTAGGATTACAGGCCTGAGCCATGGCACCCAGCCTAAAGCTATTTATTTTTAAATTATTACACTCTCTAAGTCCTACTTATTCAACGTAACACTTAAATTCTTATTGAACACTTCTTTCATTCCCGATGGCCATCATTTTCCCCTGGAAATTGGTACATAAGGTCAGCTTTCTCAGCTTAAAAGGGGCAAAGAGCTGTAAAAATAATGAGAAGTGGCAATTATTTGATATATTAGAATAAATTTATAGAATTAGAGAGTTAAGTTGAATATATCAAAGACCCATAGAAACTATGGCCTGTAGTTTATAATATCTTAATAGAGTCTTAAAAGCAAAGTATTATATAGCTTTCCATAAACTTTCCTGAGTGCTGACCAAGGCTTTGCATTAAAGAATAATATATTCTTAAATGTCTTTTATTATTTTGATCATTTTTACTTTTAATGATGCAATGACAGAATTCCATTTATACAGAACCTTTTGTACTACATTTAGATGGATGATCCAAAATAAAATCCATGAAATTTTTAAATTGTAATACTCAGAGAACTATAAATACCAGATGGCATTTCTTTCAAATAAAACAATTTCAACAGCATTTTCTTTTTCTACCCTGTGGGAACAAAAGGAACCAATGTATTATTTGTTAAAGGTTGCAGGCAATGTGTTAGGTTGATTTTTAATTTATATGTACACTTTGGCCCCCTCTCCTTTTTGCTGGGCAGCAAGCCGTTCCCATGTGCAGGTGACTGCCTGAGAGTGTCAACGTACTCCTCCAGGAAAGATCTCACAATCTTAAATGTCAAATTGTTAAAAACAGCACACCTGCTTTGTCTAATTTGGAGGGAACATACATACCTGGCCTGTGGAAACTGAGTGCAGGAAGAGGGGGAACTGCTGGGTAGAGGTGAGCCTCTGCAGAGAGCCAGGAGCTGGCCCTGAAGTCCAGCCACCCTGCTTCCCTTTGGATTTGAGCCCTGGACTGAAATCTTAGAAAAAAGAAAAATACAACTTTTCCCAAATGAACATTGGACTAGTTTTCACTTTTTTTTTTTTTTAAGAGAGCAACCAACCCTTTTATTGTTTTTGCAGTTTTTGGCTGGGGCTGGGTTTGAACCCGCCACCTCCGGCATATTGGGCCAGCGCCTTACTCCTTTGAGCCACAGGCGCTGCACCCACTTTTTTTTTTTTTTAAGAAATCTTCCATTGACAATGCTTTATAGCTAAGCAGAATCTTCCACACAAAATCATCAGAATCAGCTTTGTTTCTCCTGAATAAGAAATGCCAATCAACTTCGTATTTCCCTGTTATTGTCTTCCAACAATGTAATGTCATAATTTACATTTTCTTATACAGAGCAATGCTACTGTACACATCATTTATTCAGTTCAGAATATTAGACAACAAAAGCAAGCAATGTAAATGCTTCTTGCTCTGAGGGCTGAAATGATGCTGAAGGAAACTCCTCTTTATAAACAGGAGGTTATAAACACATACCTATGAATGTAAGTTACACATAACTTATGTGCCCTCAGAGTTGTCCCTAGTTTATGAAAGAATACAATAAACAAGAGTGTATATTTGCATTTATGCTAACATCTGAAATTAGGATGAAAGTCTAGACTGTTTATCAGGGTAAAGTACAGCATTAAACATTAGTAAATTCCTATGGAAGAAAATTATATAATACATAAAAGAACAGGGTTTGACCATAGTAGTAGAGCAGTAGTAGAACATTATCTAGTTGTGATGACACTCACAAATGTATTTTTTTGTTAATAGTAATGCAAATTATATTTTCAACAAAAATAGCAAACTTACTAACTAGATGTTACTCAGCAGTATGTAAAGACAACTTTTACAAGATGGCTTTCTTTTCCTATTTTTTCTTTAATAAAGTCTAGTTCCTATGTATAAACAGTATTAATCTCATTCTGTCAAGAGTCTGCTTGATGGTATTTAATAATCACTGTGCTTCCCTAAGACAAATCCCCCCTGCTCATGTGATACCAGTCACTGGAATAAACTAAGCAGCACATTTTTCAGAATTGATGATTGGTAACAGGTTTATTATTTATTAATAAATAATAAATAATGGCACTCCTAATGGATAATAGGTGGTTATGTGATTGTCTGTTTTTCCAATTTAAAAACTGACCTGTGACTCATCAGTTTGGGGCAGTTCTCCTGGACTTTACATGCCAAGAGTTGCAATCCTTCATCATGGCTACTGTATATACTGGGATTAACATTCTGCTAAATATTCAAACCAAAATTACTCTTGAGTTATAAAATAGAGTTTTTATGAGAAGTTTTATGCAATCTATGGACTCTGATCATCTCTAGGAAAATATAAAGGATAAGGAATGCCAGAAATCATATTTATTTCTTCAATGAAAGAAAAAAGAAAAAGAACACACTAATGCAGTACAAAACCAACAGAACCATGCATAGATAGCCCAAGAGTGATAGGTCAGAAATAAAACACTATCATGCTAAAGAAAATTCTGATTTAACAAAAAATCACAGTATCTCAAAGCTAAAAAATAACCCAGAAATAAAAGTCATATTTTAAGTTTAAAAAAATAGTTTATTCAAAACAATAATGGGTCCTCATTCCTATATTTTTATGTATTTTCACACCAAAGTAACCAAATTCTAATTTCTTAATGTGCTTGAGGAAAATATGCTATCAATTAAGAGTACATTGTTTCCTCCCTTGTGTTAGAGGTCCTTATTTTCCTTCAGCCAGTTTGAATTCATATCTTCAGATTTAGACTGACTGAGGTCAATTTTTATTTCATTTGAATCCAACACAATAAAATCATGTTTTTAATGTATTTTACTGAACTTTAATTTCTCCTGGCTTTTATGGCATCACTTGGAAAAGTATGACTTTTGTGATAGCACTAGGAATGAGGACCCATACCCTCACACACCAGCCACAATCCCCACTCCCATGTCCAGCCAGTTTGCTGTTAATTTGCCAGAGGGACAGAGAAGGAAGGAGAGTGCATCACTCCAGCCTGAGGCCATCAGGGAGACTGAGCTGAGGACTGGGGACTGGAGGCCACATGCTCTCTTGGCAGCCCAGCTCCCAAGACCAAAGGGATTAAACTTTTTAGCATGGACATCAAAGTCCTTCACAGTTTGTCCTTTACCTTACTCTTACAATGTTCCTTCACTGTCACTGTCCTTAAACACAACATTTTGTTTCTGTGAACCAAGAACAGTATGCTTCCCCATTCCGTAGGTTAGCCTGGTTTCTGTACACCCCCAAGCAATGCTCAGTCTTTCTCTGTGGCCCATGGATTCTGGGTTGAAGTAGGGAAATCCATAGCTTCCACAGAATTGTATGAAAATTGTGTGAGTACATACATTGTTCTAGAAGCTGGGCCACAGCATTCATCTCATCCTGCCCTTCTCTCCATAGCTTAACCCACCTACTCTAGTCTTTTTCCTCTAACACAACAAATTCCTGCCTTCCTAAAGCCTGTGTAACTTGTTCTCCATGCTGAGAAAAAATACTTGGCACCCTTTCATCATTCAAAGCACACATTATAATCTGGAATAATCACAGCTATGTGCTTGTTCACTTGCTTGTTAGCCGTCTTCCCCCACAGGAAAGAGAGCTCAGCAGAGCAGGATCATCTTTGTTCTACTTGCCCCAGAATTTCCCAAGCTTGGAATAGCACCTAGCAAGAGAGATCAATATTTACTGAATTAATGACTACATGAGTGAATCTGCAATCTAGTACGGCTTGAGAGCCAAGAAAGGCTCAGAATTGGTTATTGTTGATGAAATAAATCAACCTCCCAATAATCAAAAGGACTTTGTCATATTTTAAAATATGTAAAAATTCAACTAATGAAATATATTCCTGCTTTATTCTGTCTTCTTTTCTATTATGGTGACTTCCTTTCTTTTCAAATATGTATCTGAATCTCCTTTTATGTCTATTTATCACCTTGCTTACTTTTGCTCTCTTTGCTTTTCAAATGCATATTCAAAGTTCATTTATGACTATGAGGGCTTCCATTCCCTGTGAATCCCAAAATAATTTCTGGAAAGATGTTGGTGGTAGAATTGTACTTGGGTTATACAATAGGAAAGCCATAAAACTGACCTGGTTAAGAACTGAAGTGAAATAGTCACTTGGCTTTCAGCTGGTGGCTGTTCTTTCGTTTCTTTCTACAGGCAGAATTTTTCATAAATGGCATGTCATATGTCAAAAAAATCCTGAGCCTTATTTCTCTCTTATTCTTATTTCTTTCACATTTTAACATCCCTCCAAAGAGAGATGGATGAAATACCCTTTTCTATTCTTTCCCTTTTCTCAACTGCTTACTCTTTTAAGGCTCACCCCACTTTCACTTCCTTCCAAGTATTGTTGCTTCTCCCCAGAGCTCCTGCTTTCACAACTCCTATCCCCACTCCCCCCTACCCATTTTGCTGCGTCTCAGGCAGGGCTTCCCATAAATGTTATCTCCTTCATTCCCAAGCCCAGGGCCCATGACACACTCTGCCTTTCTATCTATTCCTGTCAGTAAAACATGTGGAAGGATGCAGGGGCCTCAAGCCAAAGCAAAGAGGTTTCAGTGGCAGAAAGCTGAACAAAAGCACAGAAAATGAAGTCAAAGCTAGACCCCAACATGACAGCGGTCAGGGATCAAGTTTAAATGGGGGTAAGAGGAAGCTGTTAAATATGGAGGATTGGACTTGGGATAAATACTTTTTATCCACATCTCTTTTCCTTTTTGTACAGAAAATCCACTATCATCACTCACTCTTTCTTTGCTCCTCTCCTTCTTCCCCTCACTGGAGAAAGATGTGACTTAGCTAATTAGCAAATCTGGGGAAATGCACAGGTGTGTTTTTTCCTCTTTTCCTTTCCTGGACAGGCTACCAGGAGGTACAGCTGCTCTGCCCCATTCTGTACTCAGGGCTGTCTAAGACTGAGTGGTAAGTTCAACTATGATTTTGGAGTAAAGAAACCAACATTCCTGCAGATAATAACCTCATCTATAAAACCTGCATAATGGTTATAAGGACATTTTTAAAAAAATTTTTTTGAGACAGAGTTACCCAGTCTAGGGCTGTGGCATCGGCAGCTACAGCAACCTCAAAATCCTGTGTCCAAATGAGTCTCCTGCCTAAGCTTCCTGAGTAGCAGGCACTACAGGAGTGTGACACCACACTTGGCTAACATTTTCTATTTTTTTAGTAAAGACAGGAGTCCTGCTCTTGCTGAGGCTGGTCTTGAACTCCTGAACTCAAATGATCCTCCTGCTTTGACCTTCTGGAGTGCTAGGATTACAGGCACGAGCCCCTTCGCCTGACCTAAAGACAATATTTTAACTTCCTATCTGCCTTACCCTTTTTTCTTATTGGGCATGAAAGAGAGGGTACTCTTTACTCACTTTCTCAAACCATAACAATTGCCAACATGCATTACCTTCTTTTTTGGAGGACAAAAACCCCACTAAAATGACAGCAAAATATTTTTTTAAAAAATTACTTGACTATCATTATAAAATGAACGGAAGAAGAAATACAGCTTTTTAGAGATTATTACAAATTTTGGGGGGAAAATAGCTGATGGGAAGAGAGGAAATTATAATACAAGTGACTGTTTTAACAGATACCTTAAAAAAATTAGGCAATTTATATTGTGGAACAGAGAAAAAAGGCAGGCCTTGGAGACTGCCGGTACCATGAAAGTTCTTATAAAACCTGAGGATGAAATGGAGGACTGTGCCCATCTGTACACAGAGCTCCTGGCAGCCCTGCCCAAGTTTTCATAAAAACAATTTCTCTTCCACAAGTAAAAATGCTAGAAGTAAGCAAGTTCCAGGCAGAGTTATATTAAAAATGGACCAACCAATCACTATCCACTCATTAGAATAATCATGAAAACAAAGGGCAAAAAATTGTTGGTGAGGAAATAGAGAAACTGGAACTCATGTGCACGGTTGGTGAAAACATGACATGGCACAGCCGCTGTAGAAAACAATATGCTTCTTCAAAAGGTTAAACATATAGTTACCATATAACCCAGCAATTCCACTCCTAGGTATACACTCAAAGGAACCGAAAACAGGGACTCAAGTAGATACAGGTATACACATGTTTACAGCAGCATTATTCACAACAGCCAGAACGTAACCCAAATGTCCATCAGTGGATGAACAGAAAAGCAAATGTGGTCTAGCCATACAATAGAATATTATTCAGCTTTAAAAGGAATGAAGTTCTGATATATATGGATGAATCTTGAAAACATTATGATAGGCAAAAGAAGCCCAACACAAAAGGTCAAATATTGTATAATTCCACTTATATGAGGTACCCAGAGTAGTTACAGTCACAGAGATAGAAAGTAAAATGAAAGACATGGGAGGAAGAAGAGAGATGATGGGGAATCATACGTAATGTAGCAGAGTTTCTGCTTGTGATGATGAGAAAGTCTTGGAAATGGAGATGATAGTGGCACAGCAATGTGACTATACTTAATGCTAATGAATTGTACACTCAAAAATAGCTAAGATGGTAATATTTATATTATACATACTTACCACAATTTCTAAAAAATGAGTCAGCCAGGCAATAGGGTGCCAATCTCAAAGGGGGTACTAAGACATCAGTGAAAATGCTGAGAAGTAAAGAAACGTTCTGCCAGAACTCCTATCAGAGAAATTTCTCTGATAAGTCACCTGGTGGAGAAGCAAGGAATCCAGAAGACATGCATAGGTACCTATTCCTGGTACTCCTCCTAAAGAGCTTGGATCATTTTGTAGTCCAGAATATTCCAGTTTGGGATGGAAGTGAATGTGAATGGCTCAGGATGACAGAAAACAGACTGCAGTTCTCTGCCCATTGTGTAAGTAGTTCTGGAATATGGAGATAGAGAAACTAGTAACTCAAACTCAAGATTTCTCAGGAAAAGGCTGACACTTCAAGTGAAAATAAGGAAAAGACTGAATGAAAGTCACTTATTAATCAAGTTTGCTTAACAACCTAACAGATAATTCATATAAACACCTTTTCCAAATCAAGAATTAGGAAGTATTATCTGAGAATCTTTCTGATTTGTAGATAGGAAAAGTCTGACAAAGTTACAAAAATTAACTTTAGTTATGCATTTAACACAGCCTTTACCAAAGTGAATAAATTATCAGAAATGATTCTATTCCACAAAGATTGGGTCACCATATCCTAACAACACAGACTGAGATTGCACTAGCCTGAAAATGCTGTTTAAATCAGAGGTTTGTCAATGTTGGCTGCTGACTGAAATTACCTGGGGAACTTTAAAAAGTACTAGTGCTTGGCTTCCTCCCCCAGACATTCTGATATAATTGGTCTGGGTGGTTCTGGGATTTTTCCAAAGCTCCCCACGTGGTCCTAATATGCAGCCACTATGGAGAGCTGGTCCAAATAAAGGAAACCAATTTCCTAATCATTGCATAAGTAGATGTAATTCAAATGAGATGTTTGTGCAGGAAACTCTCACCACCACTGGCAAGGAACTTTTTCAAACCTCTCTCTCAAAATGTTTATACAAAATAATAGCCAGAAGCCTTTGTTAGATGCTGGGTCACTTAAAGCATGATAACTGGAATCTCTGGGATACTAAGTAGGTCTGTATGTAGGAGACCCACTAGCCACACTGGCCTCCTGCACGCCAGCTGCTGGGTTGTTTTCCACAGAACAAACCTACCTTCTATTTGGGACAGATAAACACAAACTCTTCTAATTCAGTAATCAGGACAGATAATTGCATCCTCTTAATTGTTTTCTTTTTTCAGCTTAGGTTCACATTGATGGGAGATGGTAAAATTAGTCCACAAGCCATGTGAAGTTTGTTACTTTGCTGATTAAAGCCTTAATTGATTCAGAATGTTTTACAAATCAATCTCTGTGAATTACTTCAGGCTCAGGAAGGCAGCTTATAAAGAAGTGTTAGTCCCAAATAAGGTTCTGAATGTGCACCAAGTTAACAGACATTCTTTCTGGTGAAGACATTCAGGTTCTCCGCAGTATGGAAATGAGTCTTGCTTTCTCCCATTTGTGTTCAAATTACTCATTTCATTTCTTTTTGGTGGCAGCCAAGCAGCAGGGGGTCAGCTAAAACCCCTCAGTTTGAAGCACACAAGCACTCCCTAAACCCAAAGATGCCTGCATAGTGTCTGATACCCTCATGTAGGCGCTGGAATAATCAAGTACAGAAGATGCTCCTATTTTACACAGGTATCGATGAAACTACAAGTGAATTTTGTTTAAGCAAGTATGACTTAAATAACTAGTTGAAAGCATATTTGATCAGCATCTTCCCTAATCTCTTTACCCATAGGATCTGACCTTCATGCATAATACTGCATTCTAGATATATAACATGTTAATGAATCATCCTGATGAAGAAAATTGTGACTGTTTCCAGTGGACCCTTGTATAAACATTCTTATATCTCCTTGTGGTCTTGAGCAACTATTTCTCAGAGCAGTTGGTTAAAGGCTTATAGAGCTTAGAGATTTATCATTATGATGGATATCACCAAGTGCTCCCCCAAATGGCTGTGTTATTTCCTACATCAATTGCATTTTGAAAATTCCACTATCCTTTTACCCTACCCAAAACCTGATTTTATTAAACTTCTTACATCTTTGACATTTTGAGTGAAATTTTGGATTTGAAAATGTGGGAAATACAATAGTATACAATAGTAACACACTTCTACATTAAGAATGAGTTTGACCATATTTTCATAAATTTATTGGCAATATTTATTCATCTTCTATCAATTGCCTTGTCATACCCTTTGCCCAACTTTTTTTTATTGAGTTATCTTTTTTTCATATTGATTACCTCTAAGTTATTAAGTCTTTGTAGATGTTTACTTCCAGCCTGTCTCTTGTCCCTATTTTGTTTACAGGGCTTTTGTTACCCAAAAGGTTTTAAATTCTGATGCAACAAAGTATTTCTATCAGTTCTTTTATTGCTTTAAAATTTTATTTCTTCAAAAGTTCTTTTCCACACCAGTATTTCCTAATGATTTACAGTTTTATATTAGCATATGGCTGCCACCTCCACTATAATTGTAGTTGATCTAATAAGACAAAAGGGAAGGAATGTTCATGGTGTGACTTGTCTTGATAGCATAACAAGGAGGCATGGAGCCCAACCTGTTACCAGCAGTCATCTTGATTTGGGATAAAGTAACAAAGATGAGAAAAGTCAGGTCTTTGATGACACTGTGAGCCATACCAGGCACCTGTGTTGCCCTTAGGGTTTATGTGTGGTAATAAGTGACCTTACTTGAAAACCAGTTTTAGATGAGATTTACTATTACTGTAGTTCAAGGCACCTACTTGATAAGTGGATTTCGCTATCAAAGAAGTGCACCCTGCAATGACAGCCTCAGGTCATGAACAAAGGTCCTAGAGAATGAGACACTATGAGATTATGATGTCCTCAAGAATAGTTAAGTTCAATGCCCTCAGAAATTGCTGAGTAAATGAACAAACCTACAATTTACACTCAGGAAGACAAACTGTTTCCAACAGTTTACTATTCTGAACAATGGCCTGCTTTGTATCATCACAAAAAGTCAGTATACAAGTGACCCTGGAACAACACAGGCTTGAACGGCACAGGTCCACTTGCCTTCTTTGGTTTTTTCAACCAAAAGCTGATGTTAGTTTTTTTCAACAAAACGCAAATTGAAAACATATGTTAACAGTATGCAAAACCCACAACTAATCCTATATGTGGGTTCCACAGGGATGACCAACTGTAGGGCAGATTTTGGTATGGGGTGTGGAGGGTGGTCTTGGAACCAATCCCTAGTGCCTGCTGAGGGATGACTGCACATACTTGGCATCATCCAAATGACAAATGCTCCCTTATACACAGCGTTAGGAGAAGACAGGACTAATTAGTTTAGCCACAAGGTAACATTCTGTACTCATAGGAGCTGATTATCACAGAAGACTCAGGGGGTGGGTGACTATTATGACAAAGGCATATGGTGGTATTTAAATATTAAAGAAATATATTTTTCCTTCCTGGAATAGCCTATTTTAAAACAAAATTTTAAGAGAAAGATTTCAAACAAATGGTACCTCTCTCACCTTTTATAACATTAGTAGTGGTGATGACTGATGACAGCCCTGCATTCACTGCAGTCCACCTGCCTCTCCCTTCAAGGACCTTGTCCCACCCGTCACTCTGGGCTGGCTGGGCTTTCATACTACTACAGATATCAGCTGGAACTAAAATCAAAATTTTAAAATCACTTAAAGAATCCCAAATGAAAACAAGACAAGACCCACAGTTTTGTCCATAGCTCACCATTCACATGAAGGGCAGTAAGGACTGGCCTCTAATTTGGTAGTCTACAAAATGGCTCTGTCAAAAGCAGACCTCCAATGCAAAGCAACCTTTTTTCTCTGTTGTTCACTAACTCAGCTTCAGCTCTACCAGTAATCTCTCAATGTACCAGCAGCATTAAATAGTGCAGAACACAGTTCAAACACATTTTTCCTTTTAGGAACATATTTTTCTCTTATTTGTCAAAATCTGTCAGAGGTATGAGAATATACTACTATTATTTATAGATCATATTCTTTAATAATAACACTTTAAATCTTATTTTTCTTCCTCTTGGGATGTCTGAAGCTATTCAGCCATTTAGCTTCAATGTCCCTAGAGGAGGGGAACATGTAGCCTTCTAAATCCTTAAGTGTGGCCTTTGTAAAAATTGGATTCCATCAAAAGGTTGAACTTAAGGATCTAGAAGGCCACAGGTGGCCTTAAAGCTGCAGATTCCTCACCTCTGGATTCTTTGCTAAAGGCCATTTCTTCTGGGTTCAACTACATTTCTACCTGTGAGGAAAGTTTACTGGTGAACTGTACAAAATCACTGAAAGGCTTTCCCATAAATCACACATACCAGCTGCCTAATGCCAGTGAATGCTACCTAGTGAGTAAGGCACTTCTTAAAAATACACATACTCAAAACACCTACATGATTGGCCAGTTTTCACATAAAAGATATGACTGATCTCAATTATTAGTCCCTTGAAATTAGAATGTGCAAAATATAGCTCCATAAAAGGGAAAACTCATGACAAAACAAGGACATAAACACATAATAAAAGAAGAATATTATGCTTCTATCGTTATGGAAATATTAAGCATAAATTATTTTAACTCAGACTTTAAATATGTTAAGTACATTATTAACATGAAGTAGAAATTAAATATCAGTTTCTAAGAAATATGAAAATAGGATAATTCCTTCATTAAAATGTTAATATTACCAAATAATTCAATTTAAAAAAGACTATATCATGTCTTCAAGAAAGACATTGTCTCTAAAAGCTAATTATTCAGGGTAGATAGCATCTTTGTCTGCTTTGAACAAGCTTTAAACGAATTTTAATAAAATGATAATTTTTACTCTAACAAGTGAAAGTGCCAACATTCATTGTATAATTTTGAATCATTAATCATGCACATGTGGGATTTTTCAGTTGGTCCGTCACATTTGGTTAAGAACTCAGACAATTCTTAGGAACTAAAAAAAAGGTGTCTTATTTTTTTCATTTGAGATTACAATAATTAAAATAAGTAACACTTTACTTACTACACATCAAGCACTCTTGCATGTGCTTTCCATGTATTTATTTAGTACTTAACAGTGTTCCTATGAGAGAAGTAGGCTTGCTATTCCCCTTTGACAGGTGAGGCATGGGAAGAAGGGAAGAAGGTCCTATGACTTGAAAAAAGCCACACACAGTGCTTGGTGGAAAGTGGCCCCTTTCCAGAGCTGGAGCTCTTCACCCTCCTAACTTGCTTTTGACATAGAATAGCAATGTGGAGGGAAGTAACTTGTAAATATAAAAGGATACACCTTCTATATTTTGACTTGTTACACAATATCCAAGAAACTCTACAAGCTTCCAATCCTTTCTCAACTTGTGAATTATTGATCATTTCAACTTGTGAAAATACATATGATTCCAAACTTCTGAATTCTTTTTCTAGTAAAGCTAATACTTTATAGTGGTGCCAAGCACTGCCTTCATACTTAAAGGTCTATCAGCTTTTCTATCATGAATTCCCTATGTGAGCTTTGGAACAGGTTTTTAAAAAAGATTTGTTTATGATTTTTGCAAGTTACACAGATAGGTACATTAACAAGAAAAGAAACAAATGATGCCGCTACCCAAAGACTATTTGTTGTAACACAGGTAATGGCCAGCTATCAGCAACAATCCAATCTACTATCAAAATATGCAGCCGTTTCAAAATCATCCATCAAAATGCATTCCACATCCTACTCTAAATTGAAATTCACTAGTCTGTATAAGGTTCAAAAGATCTTCTAAATTCATAATATTTTCTTGCAATCAACCAATCAATATAATACTGAACTATTCAAACAAATTTTCCACGAAAATTATCTTTCTAAAAACTAATCAATTTTTACCACAAATATCCAAGAAATTTAAATTCTTGGCATCTAAAATTATAAAAATTACATTCCAAATTTCGTATTGTGCATTGTGCTTGACCTGAGGACACAAAGTCAAAAAGGGGATGTTGTCTGGAAAGGAGCTCCAACCATAGCATGAAAGACAGGTGCACCAAGACCAATAAGCATGATGGCAGAGGCCTGAATGAGCCAGGAGGAGTGGATACGATTCCACAGAAGAGGTGATGTTGGGACCATCTTGAAGATGTGTGTGCAGAAATAAGGACAAAAGGCATTTAAAGAATAGCTCAGCAGGGGAGGGGATGCATTAATTTGGGGAAAAGGGACAGCTGACAGAAAAATTTGGGATGACAAAATGAAACCCTAAATATAGTCCGGGAATACAGATGGGAATAAATGCCAGGCCAGAGAGTGAAGATTTCATTCTCTGAGCCAGTCAAAAGTCCTGGAGAAGGAAAATGGTATGTTTTAGAAAGAGAACTCTACTGTAATTAAAAAGTGGCCTCGGGTTGTGGTATTCACACTGTGGTACCTGTTCTACTGAAGTTAAGTGTGTTCATTACAGATTTTACAAACACAGGCAATTTTAATGGAACTAAATTCTAGAATTCAATTTCTATCTGTCCTCTTTCCTAAAACTGTCCAAGAATTCTCAACTCCAGGTTTTCCATATCACCTTCCTGTTCAAAATTATCCTCCTACATTAAAAAGGAAAGCATACTTCTCACTGTCCTGAATCTTAAGGACTTACCACCTTGACTTAAGGCACTTTGAATAAAACATGACTCTCTAGAGAAAGTGCTGAGGATGTTTATAGAGTTCCAGATAGAGGGCTTTTGGATAAAATCCTTCAGGGTACCAAAACAAAGGAACAATTTAAATTCCTTTCATCAGGGCACCAACACATATATGTCCTTGAATCCATCTCATTAAAAGATGAATTTCCAATTAAAATTTTATAGGTTTAATAATTATTTGTGAAATTTATAATATGGCATTCTGATCAACTGTGTCCTAAAATTATCACAGTAATAGCTCAATACATAATTTTTAAACACAGAGTTTATGGTCACTGGAAATAAAAAACAAATTTCAAATACTATTTATGTGTATATGCAAGTGTGCACATGTATATTTGTGTGTATGCATAAATATATGTATATATGTTGCATGGAAGAATGACAGTGTGATCAATAAGAGTGTCTCATACATACGTTAGGAAGCAATTCTGTGGGGGAAGGGGGAAGCAGAGTGCAAGTATCCCAGTACCATTTCCAACTTTTGAAGAAAATGTTTCCATATACTTTTGAAATAAATGATGGTATCATTTAACAGATATTCTAGTTAATCCATTCAGAAGAATGATATAATAGTTTTATTTTTAGAAGTCAATACTTAAATATTCTTTGCAACTATTTATATGTATGAAAAATTTTAACATACTTTTAAAAGGACTAGCTGGCTTTCAAAACTTCTTTCAGGAGGAACAGTAGCAAAAATATCAGAAGAATATTTTTGCAGCAATAGATGATGACAGCATGACAGTGGCAATAAGAAAACAGTATGGTGTGAGAGGCACACAAGAGGGTAAAAGATTGGGCTTTGATGTTGCACATGCCTGTTTCCAATCCTGGTTCTGTCACTTATTAGTCTTGCGGCTATGGCCACAAGTAGTCTCCTCTAGGAAATATCTACCTCAGTGTAGCACATTATAGGCCTTGGTAAATGATAAGTAAAATTACTATTATTTTAGAAATAGAATCAATAGAATTTGAGGACTTAATTGAAGAGGTGAAGAATTTAAGGCAATCCTATGGTTTCTAGTTTTATGATGATCAAGCTGATAGTGAAAGAGGAATTGATCTGGGCAAGAAATAATGAATTTTATTATGTAGATGTAGAGGAGTCCATGGGACTTCTAGTCAGAAGGGGACATATGTGAGTTCTAGAAGTAAAGCTCAAAATCATAAAAGCAGATTTGGAGGCTTCAGGCATAAATCAGAGATGTGAACAGAAAAGAGCTGCAAGGCCTTGGAAGCTCCCAACAGAAGGTATAATGGCAGGGCAGAGAAGAAAGAATCACAAAGACTCTGGGCAAGTGCTGTCAGAGACTGGAAAACCCTAGAAACTGAGGGATGCAAAGAGGATGGCCGGTCTTTCAGTAGGGCAAAGGAGGTGAGTACCTACAGAGACTCCCAAATATGGAGATGAGCAGGTCACCTTTTACCTGCTGGAGGCAGTTCCAGTGGGAACCAGGCAAGAAGTAGCCACAATTTCAGCAGAGTAATGAGGATCACAGAGAGGGTGGGAAAGGCTGTCACTGTCCCTTATGGCAGGGAAAAGGGACACGGGATGTCTCTCTATAGGAGCCTAGGCAAAGAGCTGAGTATGCCTACAGAGTGCTAGAAAAGGCAGGGGAGAAGGGAGAAAATAGAGCCAAGTATGTGGAGAAGATGAGTTCCCAGAAACACAGGAAGGTTAAGGATTGAAAAGAAGCAGTAGTACTCTTCCAGAATAGGAGTGAGCTCAATAAGAATGAGTCAATATGCATATTATTTGGAAGGAATTTATAGAGTGGTAGATGGCTTCCCTTTCTCAAAGAATCAGGAACCTGGAGAGAGTGAGGTGTATGGGAAGCTGGGGATTGGGGAAAGTGGTCTGCATTAAAGCATCAATTATGATTGAAGATGAATCCTCTATATTATTTTCAGAAATGACCTATCAATAGATAATAAAATTCCTTAAACAGATGTCCCCCTCTTTTTAAAATCAGAGCATGGAATTTCCTTAGCACATTTAGAATTCATACCTTAGAGTCTACTTATTTTCATGCAATAAACATAATTCATAGGAAATCATTATTGAGGTTCCTTTAAACTGTATATTAACTGCATACCCAAAGGGGAATGCCAGTGCAGTTTTCTTTCCCTGTGTGTGTATTCACGCATATGTGGGTACATGTCCCAGGGAACTCTTTTATTATTTAGTTCATGAAATTAAGAGTGTCGTTTATCAATAACCTATAGTTAACAAAATTTCTGGGACTCACTTTTATCCTGCTAGGCCCAAGTTACTCTCATTTACTTCAAACAGAAATACATGTGTTATCAAGAAATACAAACTCACCCTTCTCCTTTAAGTAATTTGAAATATAGTCTAAAATTGCTAAATTGGATTTCTGGAAAGTTGTATATAGGGGAGCAACTCAAATAAAATATAATTTCTTCTGAATTTATTCTAGAAACCACAATTTCAATCTGTTTATACTGACGATTCATCCACTTTCTAAATGCACGGTAATTTATTCATGCAAATGTTATTTTACTTTTATTATTTTTAGTCTCATACACCAAGCAACCTGTTCAGCATTAGATAAATACCCATAGCAAATGGAATTTCTTTTTAATTGACAAGATCGTATATGTGGAAAGAAAAAAAACTAAGTGAAGAGATAATAGGGTCTGAATGCTGAAGGGAGGCCAGCTGCTGAAGGAGCATCCAGTCAAGGGCTATTTTGTTCAGGGCTACTTTATCACCTGAACCTGGTTTCCAGTCTTACCAGCACATAGGCACATGCAAATGTTAGACCATCTGAACAGTGCCACATCTTGCTCTTCCCTTCACCTGGTGATAGGTCTGGTCAGCAACTCACAGATGAGGTCCCCCCACTCACCATCTACTTGCCTTCCCACCTTCTGCTATCCTCACCTGGGCGTGTCCATCAGCAACTCTCTGGGCCATTGCTGTGGGCCTACCTTAGCTCTTGGGACCTCCCCATGCTGAAGCTCATTCTTTATATCCTGGGTAATGACAGATGTTTTGATGAAATGTATATTATAGCTGATAAATATTGTCATATGCCTTTTTGGGGGAGAAAAAAGATTATTTGGTAAGTGATCATTTGATTAATTCAAGAGGTTCTACTTCTAATGGATTTTGAATACCGAAAGGCTCTTGTATGATCAAAACAAATCAACAACATGACAGGTAGATAGGTTCAGCTTCTGTCTCCAATGCCTTAGGCAAATAGCAAGGCTATGCATATGGAACTCAAGCTGGAGAGCTGCTGTCTGCATTAAATTAAGTGGTACTTCTAAAAAGTGATTTTTCTCTCTCTCTGAATTAATCCCTGTTGAAATTATAGTTATGAAAGTAGGTTTTTCTTTGGCTTAGTACATTTTGATTTCACAGTTCCTTGTTACAAAAAAAAAATTAAATTGCAAGAAGCTGTACATCTTGCAAGATCAGCAAAGGTGTATTCTAAGCTTGATGACCTCCAGAAAGCCAGTTTAGCATACCCAAGACCCTGTAAGTCTTAGTAGATAAACCTGAGGGGTCTGATTGGATCCACTCCTCTTCTTTCTTCTCCTCACCCATCTGGTGAGCAGTTACCCTCTTCTCTGGGTCCTTATTAGATAGCCCCATATAGAATATTGACTAGCATTCTATACTGGGCTAATAAAATATTTTATCAGTATAATATTTACATGAATTTTTGTACATATCCTCATCTATTTTATAAAAGTTTATTTAGTTTTGTTGGTCTCATGAAACAAAAGTTTATAGTTGATCTAGTTTGAACTCCTCATTTTACAGATGGGAAAACTAAGGCACAGACCCCAGCAGCAAAAATACTACTAGCATACCCATGGCTTTACCATAAAGTGAAACATACCTTGTTCATGGTTGGGAAGAATCAATATTGTCAAAATGTCTATACTTCCCAAAGCAATATACAATTTCAATGCAATGCCTATTAAAGCTCCACGGTCATATTTTAAAGACCTTGAAAAAATATTGCTTCGTTTCATATGGAATCAGAAAAAACCTCGAATAGCCAAGACATTACTCAGCAATAAAAACAAAGCTGGAGGGATCACGCTACCAGACCTGAGACTATACTATAAATCAATAGTGATCCACTGAAACTTAAACTGGAATTTGAGGATGCGGGAACTGCCCCAGCTATTTAACAACTTCAGGGGCAAGTTTGTTTGAAGATGCGGCTACTATATCAAAACGAAGAGGCGCAGAATACATAAATGGGTCCTGGTTACATAATTTGAAATCTGAGCTGTAACTGAAGACAAATCTATTGTCAGGGCTTGTCAGTTGAGTAAATTACCAAATTTCTTTTTTTATTTAAGCCACCTGGAGTGACGTTTTCTTTCATTTGCTGCAAAAAAGCTACAATCCAAAAAGATACTAATAGAGCAACAATGTCTTTCACTTCTCTCTCCACTCTTTCCTTATTTGCAAAATAACCTTTTCTTGTTCTTCTTTTGGATAATAGTGCTTGCAGGAGAAAGACTTCACACAATAGAAAATAGCATTATTAGACAAATGAAAATCGTTCAACCTCACTAGTAAACAAAGAAATGCAAATTACAATGAGAATGGTCTCACCCTGGAAATCACTGTTACAATATGAATTAATGACCTAAAACTACTTATAACCTTTGACCCAGGTCTACTTTTAGAAAACAATAGCATAGACCATTCTCTATTGGTTTGACCTCTCTTGTCTAACTCTAGTTTATCAGTGTCCTATTTAAAGGTTACTAATATTGGACATCATATTCTATAGGGAATATAGTGTTTCTATACAGCTTTAAGACCTTGAATAATATTTCTATGTATACTAATAAGTTTGGGTCAACTTTATCTTTTGTAATTTATAATACTCTTGTCAAATCTCTTTCTCATGTAACTATTACTTAAATCTTACATTGTGAGTTCTTTATATGTTTATAGCTTATCTCTCCAACACGACTGTAAGTTCCTTAAAGCAAAGTACTAGCTCTCATTTTTATAACCATTCAACAACACTTTAGTCAACAAATATTTAGTACCTATCAGCTATGAGCAGAAACTGCATAGTGGCTAACATCAGAGGATGCACAGTTGGTAATAAATAAAGAGACCAAAATAAATGTCTTCCTGGAAATGGAAAATAGAGCCAAGGTTAACACCAATACCAAATGAATTGGTCAAACCCAGCTATAGAATCCTAGGCAGCTTAGAAATTATCTGAGTCCCGTAGGTTTTCATAAAGTCCTAAATCTCAATGCAAAGACGGCCAGTTGTTGCTATGGCTCAGTTGTCCCTTCTGGGAGCCCAAGATGGCCTGAAGAAAGGCTCCCTCTTGGTATCTCAGGTTCCCGTGTCTCCAGCAGCACTCAGTGTTCAGGTTTCTTGAACATTCCATGCTGTTTCATGCCTGTGAACATTGTCTTCCCTTGTCTGGAACACCATTTTGGCCACCTGATGAATACATCCTTCAAGACCTCACACAACCAGGTCCTCCTCTATGATCCTTGCTCAGAATCCCATCCCTCCCTGATCCCTGCTGATGCTGTTACCTGTACCTATCATTATTAATGACACCATACCATGAATTCCAATTACTACTTACCTGGCTAATTTTTCCACAATGCCATGAACTCCTTGAAGTCCTCCTTTGTATTCTAGTGTTTAGAGCAGGGCTGAGCACACGGTATGCTCAATAAATTCTGGTTGCATTGATCATTGAATAGGTTTTACACTGATTAATTTACACTAAATGTTTTTGAGAGTTGTAATTGGTAAGGTAGAAAAAATGTATATGCATTTTTATCCAGCCAATTCTGTAAGCTTATGTGCACAGACACATACACACACATATACCCTTCTCAGGTGTAACGTGCTGTGTTTCTGAATATTAGTAAAGGGAACCCTGACCAGCTGGAGACCTTCTGCAGAATAGACCATGCATCAATCAGGAGAGCTTGGGCTGACACTTCAAGAGGTAAAAATGCTCAGTGTTTTCACCCAAGAGGGACATTTTGGCTTAATGATATTAATTTCGCACCATAAACACCTTAGACTACCAAAAAACTCAAAGTAAGTGCCTGTCAGGTTGACAATTACAAATGGCAAAGGAAAGACAGATTAATTCCTGTAACAGTGAACTTGAATTATACCAAAAGACAAGTACAAAAAACAATTTGACATAGATTAATTAGTTCTGTGTCTTCATAAAACAAGATCTTTGTTTGGCTTGAAATGTACTTAACACTATAGGCAGTTGGAGTGTAACAAATTTGGTTTATTTTACTTGCTTAGTTTTTGCCTGAATTTCAATTCTGAATTTTCCATTATCATTTATAGCTCTTCCCACAGTCATAATACCCAGTTTAGGAATATATTTTAATTCCTACATGGTTACCAAGTAGATTTCTAGCAGAAGCAATCATTTCATAAAGAGAAAAGGAAATAGAGGTAGACCTTACTTAAATTAATAAAACAATTGCATCAAACTACAGATGTACAGAACTAAAAACTACCCACTTTTCAAATCTCTCCTCATAAATTTCTTAAATTACATACTTTTATTGAACAATATATGACTTTGATAAACTTAACCTAAGGAAGTTATCATATAGGTATGCAATGATGTACCTTCAAGTTGCTTTAATGTAGAAGCACTCATAGTAGAAAAAAATTCTTAACAATTATTTTTTTAAGTAAAAGAATTAGAGTATCTGTGTATTGAAATACTATACAGCCTTTAAAAATGATGTTGGGAGACTGGCTCGGCGCCTGTGGCTCAACGGGCTAGGGTGCCAGCCACATACACCTGAGCTGGCGAGCTCGAATCCAGCCTGGGCCCACCAAACAACAATGACGACTGCAACCAAAAAATGGCTGGGCATTGTGGCGGGCGCCTGTAGTCCCAGCTACTTGGGAGGCAGAGGCAGGAGACTCGCTTGAGCCCAGGAATTGGAGGTTGCTGTGAGCTGTGATGCCTGGGCACTCTATCCAGGGTGAATGCTTGTGGCTCTGTATAAAAAAAAAAAAAAACAACTTTATGTTTGTTTGGGGTCAGTGGTATCTTCAGAGACCTTATAGTTATCTGACCTCTGTAATCATTGCAGTTGGTGCTATCAGCAAAAGTTTTACAGTTATCTTTTTTAAGTTTTATTTTAAATTAACATGAGGG
>CAUYRH010093471.1:0-20326 GCA_963574655.1 Perodicticus potto
GCACCTGTAGTCCCAGCTACTTGGGAGGTGGAGGCAGGAGACTCGCTTGAGCCCAGGAGTTGGAGGTTGCTGTGAGCTGTGATGCCACGGCACTCTATCCAGGGTGACAGCTTGAGGCTCTGTCTCAAAAAAAAAAAAAAAAAATCCCCAAAGATGAAAATGCCCCCTTTTACCCCCCTTCCTGCTTTTTATCATCAGTATCTATTGAAAACCTACCAAATGAAAACGAGTACCAAGAACACAGCAGACAACCCAAGTGAGACCTGAGAACCATCTGTCAGCTTTCTTCCTCCTCCTATGTCTAAAATAACCCTTGCTGTAACCTAAATGTGTCATCCAAAATTTATATGTTAAAATCCTAACCACCAAGGTCATGGTACTTGGGAAATGGGACCCTTTGGAAGTGATTAGCTCATGGGGCAGAACACTTATGAATGGGATTAGTGCCCTCATCAAAAAGATTCCAGAGAGATCCTTGCCCTTCCACAATAGCAAGTCTTCACCAAGAAGGTGCCATGAACTTGGAATTGGGCCCTTATCAAACACCGAATCTGCAGGCACCTTGATCTTAGATCGCCCAGGGTCTAGAATTGTGAAAAATTAATAAATTCTGTTTTTTATAAGCCATATAGCTCATAGCATTCTCGTATAGCAATCTAAATGAACTGATACACTGCAATTTCCTAAATCTGCCTCCAAAAAGTCTTTATTGCAGGAAAAAGTGAAGGCAAAGCTCCCAGAAAAGACATTTCTAACACCCTGATCTTCCTCTATCTTGAATGATCCACTCACTTGAATTACTCTTCTCACTTTCTAACCAACCTCCCTTTAGACCCTGATAATTCTTTGCAAGTTTTCTGGAGACCTTTTTATTTTTCAATTTAATACCAATCTGTCCATGTTATCCCTCTGCTTAATTACTTCAATGGCTCCTTCTTGTATACCAAATAAAATCCAGACTCCTTAACATGGACACCAACATTTCTGCTTATGAGTAAAAATGAACCTGCAACACATCCAAGCCTGCAGATTGAGTGTTAGCAATAGCAAATTGTGATAGTAAATTCTTGGCGATCTCTCATGCTTTCCCCACTCACCCTGTGAGCCCTACCTGCCAGTCCAGGTCCCACTGTGTACCTCTTACCCTACTCTTTGAGACAACAGCATATACTTGTGGATGGTGTATCTATCCCACTGGAAGATGAGCTCTTTTAGAAGGAATATGCTGATCTTTCTATCTGTAGTGTCTGATACAATGCCTGCCTCATCCTATGATTTAAGGAATTGCATTATCAACACCCTTTACAGCAAACGATCTCTTCGAGGTATAAAATAAAAAGACCCTATTCTTGTATACCCTCTAAATGCTAAGCACTTTGTAATATATTATTTCATATAATTTTTAAATCACTACAGAACATTTCCCTTACTTGATGCCTGAGGAGATTGAAACTCAGAAAACTCACGGGACTCACTGTGTATATACAATATACTTTACTGTTTTATTCTTGTATGTAAAAGAAGTACAATATGGAGATGTATGCAGTCTTTGCTATATTAGGTTTATAAGCTGTTTTAAAAATTTCATCATTTTGCCAAAATGGTGTAGTATGTCATTGGTGAATCATAAATCCTGTGATGAATGGTGGTATAATTTAAAGTTCTCACCGTTATATTTTCTTTGAAGATATTACTTGAGTAATTTTATATTTGGGAAAATAAAGATCTTTAATTTTATTTAACTAGGATCACTGCCCTGCCGTAATTAAACATTCTGTATCACATCTGCATTAAAATAACCTTGCTGATAAAAAAACAAACATGTGTTGTAGAGCAGAAGTGTGATCTCAGACAGTCAGTGGCTCCAAAGTCAACACTCTTCACCACTCCTCTGCAGAAAATGATAACCTCCCCTATATGAGGTATAACAATTAAGTGTATGGACTTGTCCTAGGAAAAGTACTACATAGCGCATTGCTGAGTATCACTATGAACACCTTTGAGGTACTAATTCCCTCGGGAAGCTATGCACTGACACCACCAACTAGTCCACCCTGTTGAGCAATTTTGGAACTCTTTTTCTGGAATGACCATCACAGCTACCACTGTATGAAGCCTGACAATTAAGTTTATGAACTTGTCCTAGAAAAATCACTACATACCTCATTGCTGAATAGCACTATGGTCACCAGATGGCCAAGGAATTACTTTGAAGGTGACCATGCTTTCCTCACTCCTGAATTGTTCAACCTTCCTACACCGATAAGCCTGGGATGTTGTTGGCATGCTACCCATAAGTATAATTAATATTCAAAGGATCAAAGTAAAATGACAGTCTAGAGTTTCAGGTGAAGTTTTATGATGAAGTTAAGACTTGTTTCTGATTTTATCTTATTTTTCCCAGCTTACTCCTTCTGTTCCACCCCATGCAGTGCTAACTTATACTTTTATTATTTCCATGTGGCATTCTCATAAACAACAAACTTCTGAGAGTTTTTTTTTTAACATGTCTTTGTCTTTAATATCTGAGGGTAATAATAGAAATGGCTTGTTCTTCAAAGATGCTGCAAGTTTTGGTGACTTTGACCTCATGCTGAAAGCATGCATTATTTCTCATGGAAAATTAACCAGATAAACATATGTTCTCATAAAGTCAATAGCTGACATATCACATCTTCTAGTGACCTGTCAAAAGAAAGAGCTCCCATAAATCCAAGCATCTGTAAAATGTAAATTTCGAGGGCATAAAAAGCCTCTACATAGTACAAAGCAGAATCCAGTCAGAGGAATACAAAGATGATGGAAAGGATTTATGCTTTAACTATAAACTTGAATTCACTAAAAACAAAGCATCTGATTAAAGTATCTTTTTCTCTCTCTTTTGTCTAGTACTTTTTCTAAAGAGGAAGAAAAGAGAATGGGCTATGTTGTTTAGACAAGGGAGAGGACCTTCAAATCTAGCCTACATGGTAAATGTCAGGTCAAAATGCATCTTTTCTAGTTTCAGAATGGGAAAAACATCAACTTTCTTCTTCTTGGCAAGACTCAGAGTCTTCCTCCTCATTATAACCCAATGGAGAAAAGCCTTACAATTATCTATACCCTAGTGTTAATTGGGAAGGTATTTTTTTTTTCACCCAGAGGGGTGTTTGTATTTCTAGCCTCCTTTCACAGCTGAGTATGAAAACATATTCCCGCTTACTTTTCGACCCCCCAGAGTCTAGCATTGTCACATATTTCATTCTATCAACACTGCTCTTAAATAAGTAAGGTCTTTTGCCAAATCTAATATTGTAATATTTATTTTTTTTACTGACATCATATAACCTTAAACATTGTGACTAATTGCTTTCTTTAAAAAATTATAGTATTCTTTTACCTTCTGATTTTTTCTTGTCTGATTTTTTCCTGAGATTCCTTTCCTTTCTTTATCCTTTAAATGCCAGGATTACTCAGCCTTCTTTTTTTTTCTGTCCCTTTTTTCATTCTTCTTTTTTTATGGATGACGTTATCCAAGTGCATGCCTTATATATTAATCTATGTTACCAATGACCATAAAGTATAAATCCTATCCCAAACTGCTCTCCTGAACTGAAGAACATATGCCCTATGACCTCCTGGGTATTGCTGGTTTAATGCTTTTTAGATGTTTCCAAATGTCACCAGAGTCTAATATAGGACCCCTCCTTCCATTTCTCCTGTATTCCTCCACCCAGTAGGTGAATCATACCTGCCAAAACCTTTTAAAGAAAACCATTTTATAGTTTACATGGTATAAACATTATTTTGAAGTTCCCCCAAAGTCTTAGGCCCTCTCAGGGAAGCAGAACCAAACTATGCTTCAGCCAACACTATAAATACAACATGGCCAGAGGTGCAAAAAATTCTCTAATAAGATACAGACTTGCTTGGAACTTTCATAGCTTTGACCTTCATGTGAAGGCTGTCAAAATCAGTTTAGCAGCCCTTCTGACCAAATGATCCCAAGTGCGGAGGTCATTATGAAGGCATTTTCTAACAATAAGAATTCTTGCAGGGCCAAGAGATGTTTACTTTTCAAGGCAATTGGAAGGACACCCTGGAGATTCAAAGCTGCTCCTCATTACAGGGTCTAGATGCCTTTCCCCACATCTTTAGGTAGCCTAAATACTATAGTGACAGAGAGATTGACAAAGAAAAGAAGGGAGAATCCACTCGCCATTCTCTAGGAAATCTGCCTACCCAGCTGGCACCAAGGGAACTTCCTGTCTTCATTTTTGAATGTATTCCAAGGTTTCTAAATGGGATTTCCAGAAACTAACATGCCCGGTGGCTATAAACCATCTGGTTTGTCAGAGTTTTAATGACCTCTGTTTGTGTGGAGGCAAGGGAAAGGGAAAGTGTGAGTCTCTGAACTTGGTAGCCCATTTGGAGTTGGCTCTCTTTAGCCCCTTTCTGATTCACCTGCCCTGATAGCTCTGCGTCCTCACCTTTGGAAGCAATGCTAGGATTTACAGGATGCCTTCCTTCTGTGCAGCTCCAGAGACCAGAAGGCAAGCAGCAGGTAAACTGTATAGAGGGAGTTTTTTAGAATCCCATACTTGGATGGTTTTTCTCCAATTCAGAACAAAGTTAACAGAAAATAGCTCTTCCTCTATATTATAGAAGTCCTGACTTGGATGAGCTGATGATCATTCAATTTCATGTTCCAAAGCCCACAGCTGTGTTAAATACCATACCTAAGCAGAACTAAAAGCTTTTTATACTGTTCACCTAAAATCCAGATTTAGAAATTATTTATTGATCAGAGATGCTATTTACAAAGTTAATGAGAGATTTTGATCTTCAAATAGTTACCTCCTATTGAAGTGATTCATTGCCTAACATTTAAAAGATTCCAGTATTATTTGCCTTATCACCACACGGCCTCATCCTTCGTCAGTCCTCAAATAAGAGCAAAAAGCAAAAATATTTTTAAAAAGGATTTTAACAGTGGCTTCATATAGAAGTGAGTGGACTGTCTCGGCTCTGTGACCAGCTAGTCAACATGAAGGCCGCAGGAGGAACTGCCAGGGATTTTTCCATAGGGAAGGCTTTTCTGCCCACTTATGATGGTGCAGATAATGTCAGGTCGGGTTGTTCCGTGCATTCTACCATGGCGGCTGGCTTTTCATTTCAACGAAAGTATGGTTCCCATACATGTGTCGTCTAATACTGCATTCATATTTTTTGAGGTTAGGGGCTTGAATTCCAAGTCTCCTTTTTTTCAGAAGTTGTTTCGTTAGGGACTTTTCTCCTATTACCACTTCTAAACACTTGTCTGTACTTATTTTATCCGCCCATTCAGCTGTACTCCTCTTACTGAGGAGGGGAAGGAAAAAGCCAAAATGTGATACTTAATTAGTTCTGCATTCCTTCCAATGTTATTCCTAACTTAAAATACCATAAAAAGTAATTTCTTGTCAGAATGCATTTTTATTGAATTTCCTCCTATGCTTAACTTCAGTGGCACTGTCGAGATGCCGAGTCTTGCTTCAGTGTCTACTCACTGGCACAAATTATTTGTATCGCATTTCAGGAAATTATCAGTGGAGCTCTCTTATTTCCTTCGATGAGGGAATCAAATCTTTGGGCCAGATCTTAAGAGCTAGGTCTATAAAAAGAGATATGGGTAGTTTTGCTAAGTGAAACATATATTTCTTATATCAGATGCAGTCATTATTTTATTCCTTTACCTCAGTTTTAAAGAAGTATGGGAAATTATGTTTCTAGAAGGTAACCTTCGTAGGGATTTGGTGATATGTTTTTGTGAAATGAAGACCTCTATAATCTGGTCATAAACATCAGATGCTCCATAATTGCTACCAGAGAAGGAAAAACAAGCTTTAGTTTATATAGCAGATAACATAAATATTAAGAGCTTCTAAGGCCAATATCAAGTTATTTATAATTCATCAACTAAAATGTTCATATCTTATATCAGTGCATCAATTCTGCTATTACATTGCACAAGAAATCATGCTCAAGTGCTGGCATTTTTCCAAATATCTCAGAATAATCTTCTAAAACTAGATTAGGAATATTGCCACTAACTTATTGAGAGACTAACAGGAAGAGTCTGTTTTATTCTGAGGATGACTTAGGTTTTAACTTGTGCCCATAACCTTTCCTTGTTTTTAAAGGACACTGTTAGTATAAAAAAGCAAAGTGACTGTACATTGTTCAAGATTATTAAAGATTGCTCCCATCTTGGTTATTTTAAATGTGTATATAATATACTGAAGAAGATGGCTCAATTATTTAATATTTTGAATACTTAATTTAATTAATGAAATATTTTAATGAAATCTGACTTTTGTTTTTCAGGAATCTGAAAAGCTCAAATACAGTGATAATGCCAGTAGAAAGTACAATTATGACAGCAGATAAAAGCACAAATATTTACCCAGTTTGTTTAACATGGCTGCTGTATGCTACCAACTAGGAGAAATCTGGAGGAAATTTTAAAAAGGTCATTTTCTGCCCTAGAAAAAACAAAAAAAAATTGTAAAAAATACGTAGAAATATTATAGGTACCACACTTCATCAAAGAAAGAGATCTGGGTATAGTCATTTGGAGAAGTCTTCTCTAATAGTCTGACTGTGAAGGATGCCAGGATTTGGGCAGGTGGAGAGGAAAATGGAAACCTTTCCTCACTGAGGAAACTTAAAAGCAAGAGCATGAAGATGGCCCCGTAGTTGTATAGTAAGAAGGAGACTAAAAACAAAGAATTAGGAACCAAGACCATGGATTCTACCTCTATGGCCAGATTATGGGAGCTTTAATGTTATATCATTATTATAATATAAAAATTAAGTAAATAATTAAATAAAAAATTATATTACTCTCAGGATCTTTATGTTATAAAATTTAAGAAAAAGCAAAACATAAAAGAAGCCAAACTGCTTAACCCAACATGCTAACTGCAGAGTCTTAATCTAGAGCATGTACTTTGAATATTCACTCCCCTCTCTGCTCCCTTCTATTGTCACTTCTTTTCTAGTTTGCTTGTCCTATTTAGAAAACTCTCTGAATTACAGATCCAAAATTTTATACTAAATGTCACTGATACCCCAAATCAGTTTGTGGAACTTCAACAGGACAAGAAAAAAACCTGAACAGCCAATGCAATGCTAAGAAATAAAAACAAATCTAGAGGCACCATGTTACCAGACTTCATAGTATTCTGCAAGTCTACAGTGATCAAAACAGCTTGGTCCTGGCACAAAAATACAGATACAGATCTGTGGAATAGAATAAACAACTAGAGATCAACCCAGCTATGTATTGCCATTTTTTGTTTTTTTTGCAACAAACCAAAGTATTAGCTGGGGAAAAGAATCCCCATTTAATAGATAGCATGGGGAGAACCAGTTAGCCACAGGTAAACAATTGAAACTGGACTTGCACCTCTCACCACTTACAAAACTTGATTCTCGCTAGATAGAAGATTTAAATTTAAGACACAAAATGATAAAAATTCTAGAAGAAAGTGTGGGGAAAACTCTTGACAGCATTGGCCTGGGAAAAGTTTTATGAAGTAGACCCCATTTGCAATTGCAGCAACACCAAAAATAAACAAATGAGATGTGATCGTACTATAAAAGGTTTCTGCACAGTTAAGGGTACGACTAAAGCAAATAGCCTTCAGAATGGGAGAAGATATTTACATAAAAGAATAAACAATGCCATTTATAAGGGGGCAAGAGACATGAACAGAAACTTCTCTGAAGAAGACCGACAAATGACCAACAGCACATGAAAAAATGCTCATTGTCTTTAATTATCAGAGAAATGCAAATCAAAACTACCCTGAGATATAACTCTGGTGAGATTAGCCTACATCATAAATGTCTCAAAGCTGCAAATGCTGCTGTGAATGTAGGAAGAAGGGAACACTTTTACACTGCTGGTGGGATTGCAAACTAATACAGCTATTTCTTTTGGAAGGAAGCATGGATAATCCCCTGAAAGCTAAAAGTAGACCTCCCTTTTGATCCTGCAATAAAATTATTAGGCATCGACTCAGAAGAAAAAAAAAATAATTTTCCCATAAGGACATTTGCACTAAAATGTTTATTAGAGATCAATTCACAATTGCCAAGACCTGGAATCAATCCAGTGTCCATCAATTCATCAATGGATTAGTGAACTGTGGTATATGCACTCCCAGGAATACTATTCAGCCTTAAAAAAAAGATGAAACCTTTACATCTTTTGTTTACCTGGAAGGAGTTGAAGCACATTCTTCTTAGTAAAGTCACAAGAATGGAAAACCATGTATCCAATGTACTCAATGCTAATATGAAACCAATAGATAAACAACTACACCCCCACATGAGAAAAAACAAAATTAAATTCAAATGATGGGGGAGGAAGGAATGAGAAGAGGTAAGGAGGCAGAAGAATTGGTAAGCTCTCACCTAATGGGCACAATGTAAGGGTAAACAGCACAGCCCAATGGGTGAAGGGCTCAACTCAATGTGAACTTTACCTAACTCAAACAATGTAACACAATCATTTGTACCCTCATACTAATCTAAAATAAATAAACTACAACAACAAAAAGCAGACTGTAAGTAAAGCCCCAAGAGGGTTTCCTCAACCACCTGCCTCAGCAAGTCTGAGATTCTTAGAGTTGCTTGGTGGAACAAAGATTTTGAGCTATATTTCCAGAGATTCTAATTCAGTGAATCAAGTATGAAAACCAGAAAATTTCTTAAAAATAAATAAGACAGTCTATCTTCTTAACCACAGCCTGCTCCATCGTGCTCTTCTTTATGCGTTAGTTTAGGGCAGATTCACCCAAATACAGTTATGCTACCATTACTGACAGTTTGAAATGATGCAAAACGTCCCTTAGAAAACGGGTAAAGCCAAAAAGATTCTGCTAATAAGTTTTATTTAAGTTTGTTTAAGAAACAGTACAAAGCCTTGCTTGCCCACATAATGTCTACCATATTTTTAACCAATAGAAAGAAATGAACTGAATAAATAATTGCATGAATTAATTTATATTTTCCATATTAATAGTAATGACACAAAAATAAGGTAAGAGGCTTGATACAACTATATTAAAAAAGTTTGTTGTAAGTAAAAAAGGCAGCCCCACTTGGTGTTTTTCCAGAATAATCTTTAATTTTTAGATAATCAAAATGTTTTCAAGTCAATAATCCTATTATGCATAGTGATGCCATTGCTCCAAATTTGCTTTTTAAACAAACTAGAGTAATATTATGCAAATAAACAATAATCCACTGTGGATTCCCTGATGTTTAACAGGAAAAATATTTAACAATTAAGACTCTTCTACATCTTTAGCATTGATAGGGTTTGTCTCTAGTCTAGCCTCTTTCATTTTGCAAAAACTGCTTCTTTTGATGGAGAACTTACCCACAATCACTGTATTCACAGCATTTATCTCCAGTTGGAATTCTCCGATGTTGCAGGGATCGCATTCTTAGTGAGAGATTTCCCACATTTGTTATTTCCATGGAACTTGGCCTACATATGTGCTCTGATGTTTAGTTTGACATGAAATATGTTTAATGTACTTTTCCATGTGTCTCACATATGTGGAACTTCTTGTAGCAACTGTCTGCTTTGTAATAGGAATTGATCTCACTCTGAAATTGATCTCATATTTCCATGGAGTTCTTTCTTCTGGAGAATTGCCATTTGCTTCACCTTCATGAGCTTACAAAGCACATATCCAGGATTCTTCTAATCTGAAGAACTCACTTTGTGAATCTTTTCCTAATGCTCATTTCCCAGAAAAGCTTTACTTTGATGATTGTGTCTCAGTTCAGATGATCTCTCCTTACGGAAGGTCATAGCTGAGTTTGAATCTCAGCAGAGATCTGAAGACATAATAGATGTGAATAGCAAAGTTAAGTGCAGAACAAAATACAAATATTCAAAGCAAATGATGAATAAACAGCTTCTAATTGGTTAATGACTCTCACGCACAGAAGAAATATTAAAAGAGGTCCCTCTCAGACCATTTTGTAGCAGTATTTCTTTGAAGAAAACTATTCTGTGCACCTCTTTCCTACCAAGAATAGGAGTCGGGAGTATCCACATAACCAACTTAAGAAGACTGAGGCAGACCTTCATTGTGAGTATTAGGAAAAATTAATATCTGACTCTTGCACCTGAAAGACTTAAGGTCCTTTAATTTTTGCATGAGACCAAGCATTTAAACTGAATGCGACCAGTCTAACTGCATGAAACTAAACATTCTTATTGAGACTTTAATGAGAAATTAAAGTTCACTAAGATTTACTTGGAGAATGAGCACAATTGTAAGCATCTCAAGTTTTCAGCCAGGAACATGAAAAGACTAACTCCACTGAGAGAAAATTTCAAAGGGAAAATAAGGGAGAAAATAAAGTTATGTATTGATCAACTCTTTTGAAACTTTTCATGATCAACATACAAGTTTTGTGAATTCAGGAGTATGCCGGTTTTTGTCATTTCTAACAATGCCTTCCTCCAAATTGGTGATAAATTCAGTAGAAAGTATATTGAGAAGCCTTGCGTTGGCTCTTCCTCCTCCGTGAATTTCATGGACTTTAATAATAAATGTTTTAATGATATTGAGTTTCAGAACTTGCCGACATACTCTCCTTTTTGTGCTGGGTCTTAAGTTTTTGTTTTCACAAAGGGAAAGAGTTCCTAAATCAACCAAGAGAAATAAATCAACCCCAAGGTGTTGTGCTGTCTTTTCATCTTTCAAAATGAAAGCTAAAAATTATGGTTATGTATTGTAGACTCTGCCTGAAAGTGGGAGTCTTTATTGGCCTTCAGAAGGCAGGTGCCCTTGAACCCAAGGCTGATTTAGTTCTTTGGTCTTTAGGGACAGTGTACAGAATGGGTAACCACTATTGGCCTACCTGAAGCCAGGATCCATAGATCAAGTGGCTACAGACACCTAAATATCTTTTTTTCATTTTGTAATTGAAGGAATGTTTAAATCTGAGACATCATGGAAACAAAGAGAATAAGGAGGCATACAATTTCTTTTCTTTTCTTTCCTTTTTTTTTTTGAGACAGAGTTTCACTTTCTTGCCCCCATAGAGTGATGAGGCATCATAGTTCACAGCAACCCCAAACTCATAGATGCAAGCAATCCTTTTGCCTCAGCCTCTCAAGCAGATGGGACTATAGGTGCACACACACACACCTAGCTAATTTTTCTATTTTTAGGAGAGACGGGTCTCACTCTTGCTCAGGCTGATCTTGAACTCCTGAACTTAAGCAATCCACCTGTCTCAGCCCTCCAGAGTGTTAGGATTATAGGTATGAGCCACCACACCCAACCAGGCATACAATTTCTAGCCAAAGAGAAATTTTAATAAGACATGTTTTACTATCTTCTGAAAAAAAGACCCATAACACATCATAGCACACTATTCAATGAAGAGTAAGAGTCACAGTGTGTTAATAATTCTGACTCTGTGATGACTAGAATAAAAACATTCATTCTGCTCTTCAGTTTAGTGACCACTTTTTTTGCTCTATTCTCCTTCCTGGGGAAGTTGGATTCCTGACAGGCTTTCCATCTTCAGAGAAGGTGGTCAGCGTTAGCACTTAGGATAACCATGTCTACATTGCTTTTTGGATATTTTAACTGGATAGTCTGGTCTGCATGGTCTAAACCTATCCTATAAAAAGAATTTGGAGAATATTTTTCAATTTCAGGAATAACTATATGATATAGTGTCCCCAATTGCACAGTGTCTATATGTTGAAATGAAATAATTTTGTAAAATCTAATGTCATATTACTAGTCATCAAACTATACTACAAGGCTATAGTCACAAAAACAACATGGTATTGACACAAAAATAGAGACATTGACCAATAAAACAGAATAGAGAACCCATATATATAAAACTTTCCACATTCAGTCAATTGATCCTTGACAACACATACAACATACCCTGGGAGAAAGAAACCTTATTCCATAAATGATGTTGGGAAAATTTTATAGCCATGTGTACAAGAATGAAACCAGATCCATATCTCTCACCACTCACAGAAATTAATTCACCATTGATAAAATACTTAAATTTTAGGCATGAAACCATGAAACTTCTAAAAGAAAATGCTGGAAAAACTCTTCTAGACATTGATCTAGGCAAAGAATTTATGAGAAAAGACTCCAACGGCAATCACAGCAATCAATCAATCAATCAATCAATCGATGGGGATTGATTAAATTAAAATGCTTCTGCACAGCTAAGGAAATAATTAGCAGAGCAAATAGATAACCTGCAAGATGGGAGAAAATATTAGCAAGCTATACATCTATTAAAGAGCTAATAGCCAAAATCTGCAAGTAACTCCAGCAAGTCAACAAGAAAAACCAAGAAAGTCTCATTAAAATAAGGGACAAAAGACATGAACAGACTTTTCTTCAAAACAAGGTCAACAAATGGCCAATAAACATGTGAAAAGGTAATCAAATCACGAATCATCAGAGAAATGCAAATTACACACTAATTGTCATGTGAATTTCATTTAAGTAATGCTAGTTTTGAGGCCGGGGCTTCATGAAGTATATATAATTTACACTTATTTTGACCTTACATACTATGTTATAGGTGCTTTCTGGGCAAAACCTTGAAGTTAGTTTGTGACAATCTACTTGATGTATTTATTATTACAATTGATATTGATAATTTACTTCTAAAAAGTGGATTAATTGCATAGAAGTTGATAATTTTCATTTTTATACTTATGTTTACCTTTAAATTACCCAAACCTGATAAGTCAAGAAAAACACTTTATACTTTTGAATTATTGTTCAAGTTTCACATTACTAATTTTCAAGTATTTGTATTACTTTTTATTGATATGTTTTAGGATGATTTTCTTTACAAAGTTTTTATTCTATTTTCATAGTAAATCGGAAAAACATTTATTTTTTTTCCTAGTGTGGCAGTCAATATGTTAAAACCACAGTGAGACTTCAACTCACACAGTTAAAATGGATTTTTATAAAAGTCCAAAAGCAATAGATGCTGGCATGGATGCAGAGAGAAAAGAACACTTATGCACTGCTGATGGAAGTAAAATTAGTACAACCACTATGAGAAGCAGTATGGCTACTTCTCAAAGAAGTAAATGTAGACATACTACTTAATCCAGAAATCTCATTAGTGGATATCTTCCCAATAGGAATTAAAGTAATTTCATCAAAATGACACCTGCCTTCAAACGGTTCACCGCAGTGCAGTTCACAACTGCAAAGATGTGGAATTAACCCAGGTGCCTATCAATTCATGAGTGAATCAGCAAAATGTGGTATATGTATACCATAGAATACTGCTATGCTGTAAAAAGGGTAAATAAAGATAAATCAATGCCTTTTACAACAATTTGGATGAAACTGGAGACCATTATTCTAAGTGAAGTATCTAAAGAATAGAAAAACAAACACCACCTGTAAGAGCTATTAAATCAAAATTAACCAATGAGCATACATGTGCAGAGAGGGAAGAAAACTCAGTAGAAATCAGCCATGGTTTGTGGGGGAAGAGGGTATGGGCAAACCTACCTAACTGCTACAGGGAACACTATCTAGAAGGTAGACACACGTACAGCCCTGACTCAAGCCCTACAAATGCCATTCATGTTACCGAAAACATTTGTAGGCCCATATGATTGTTGAGACTAAAAAAAAAAAAATGTAAAAACAAACAAAAAACCCTAATCTCAATATCTACTCTACAGCATAAATATTGGGTGGAGTCATTGAAAGCAAAGCCACTAAAATCAGTTTACATTTTCAAAGGTTAACCGAATTCCAAACCTGGAACAAAGGCCAAATATATGAAAATAGTATTATTGGCCAAAGTTCAATTTAACAAAGATTTTTGGATCTCTGGGTCACAGCCGTATAAGTCATTTTGGTCAAGCCATCTACTTATACTTACCCAGACTTGTTTCTACGAAGATAGAGTAACATTTAAGGGCAGAAACCTCAGAATAAAGATTTTTCTCTGGACATAAAAAATTATCTGATAACCTTCAGTTTAAATTGGAAAATGTCTTTAAGTCAATAGTGCTCTGAACTTCTGTTCCATAAACTCGCTGCATCAGTTGTGATTCTCCAGAGAAATGTGCGTATGTCTGTGTGTGTGTATGAATGCATGTACACATGCCAATATAGTGGTACCTCATTGTATTATGCAACTATCGCAGTTTTTTTACAAATTAAAGTTTTGTGACAACCCTGCATCAAACAAATATGTTGTTGCCATATTTTCCAGTAGCATGTGCTCATAGTATGTCTGTATCAGCATGTGTTAGCAATAAAGTATTTTTAATTAAAGTATATACATTATCATTTTAGACATAACCATATTACACACTTTACCAATTACAATATCATGTAAACATAACTTATATGCACTGGGAAACTAAAAACTAAAATAATCACTTTATGGCAATATTCAGTTCATTGCAAGGGCTGTAAACTAAACCTGGGTATCATAAAGGTAAGGTGTATATGTTTATATATATACTTATATACACACAGTACATGTACATATTATGCCTATATGTGTGTGCATATACGTATATGGCAGTATATTAAATGTATATTCCTAAAAGTATAAAACAATTATATATATGTAGAACAATTCTTATAAGAAATTGGCTCACATAATAATGAAGATTGGCATGTCCAAATCTGCAGTAAGCTTGGCAAACATTTTAACGTTAACAAACTAGAGCATTCTTTCTCACTCAGCAAGGTTTTTTTTTTTTTTTTTTAATGGAACTCAAGATTTCAGCTGACTAGAAGAGAAGTATTTTATCCAAAGTTCACAAATTTAAATTTTAATCTCATCCAAGAACAGCCCAACATTGGCACACAAAATTCATCTTTATACTCACCAAGACTGAAGATGATCATTAGGAAGAACACAAAATCTATAGAAAACTTCAGAGCAAAAAATCCTCACAAAGGGGCATGCACAGGGTCTGTGCCTACAGTTGTAAATTTTGTTTGTTTTTTAAGGTGCTTTCGTCTGTTCAGAATGCTATATAATAATACCATAAGTTGGGTAAATGGCTAGGAAGGCCACGAGTCTCCTACAGGTTCGGTGTCTGGTAAGGGTCCTCTTTTTTATCCATGATCAGCTAGCTGTCTTTTTGCTGTGTTCTCACATGGTGGAAAAGACAAATGTTCTCTCGTTCCATCCAGGGAAGTTCTTTCATCATGAGCTAATTCCCTCCCAAAGTCCTCACTTCTAGTACCATCATGCTATAGCGTAGGGCACAAATGTTGAGGAGACAGAAACATTCAGATCATAGTACAAGGAGAAGCTTGAACTGAATGATGATTAAAATCTCTTTTAGCTCTGAAATTCAGAGTGGTATGGAGTTAGGCAGCTATAGTTAATAAAAAATAGGAAAAAATGAAAAGGATAATTTTTATGTGATTTACACTGAATTATATTGAAACAAGCAGTTCAATTTTCAAATTATTCAAAATGCTTAATTTCTCTTTTCATCTACATTTTATTTTTCAGAAAAGACTGTGTGTCGTCACTGTCAGTTTCTACCTATAAGTGAAGAACAGGCTGGGAGATAAAATTATTATCAATGGCTTTTGCTATCAAAGAAATTTTTGACATTACCTATGGTTTTCAATTACACAATTTTGAGTTCCCTATTATCATAGATAGTCAGTGGTTTATATAATCTATAGGGAGTGCAGAAAATGTTAAATTACAGATATTATGTGAAAATCAATGAACCTAATGCTATCTAGTGATTCAAATAGGTTAGATTACAAATCTGATATTTATAAGGCTTGGATGATCGGTAAAGAGAAAAGAAAAAGCTCTTGAACATTCCATTTCCAGCAATATCCATTCATTTGCAGTATAAAATGTTTTTATGAACCATATTAGTATTGTAATAGGATATTAGATGGCATACTGGAGACAATTTTGATTTACACCTGAGTACTCACTTTGACTAATGGAACTTTTTGAAACATTTAAGTAAATCTTGAAAATAAGAGATACTAATGCTAAAAGAGCTCTAAACCATTTTTTGCCCTTATTTCTTTGGAAGCTTCTATGTACTGAAAAAAAAAATCTTAAAAATGATGCAATATTTAGCTTTCCACCCTTTAAAAGATGGAATTTTCACCCTGTACCCAAAACTATCATCTTATTATTTAATTATTTTTCAAATGATATAAAAAAAATTTTAATAGGGCAGCAATAGTTCTTGATTTCATTAACACAGTAAAATGAAATAACAGCGATGACAATTATTCATCTGGCATTACTTGATAATTAAAATAAAACAAAGCCTAAAAGTAAATTGTAAATTATTCCTTTTAAAATGTGTTTTGTCTTTTTATATAGGCTGATTTGTAGATAATACTCAGCAAATTGGACAAGATTAGGTAGAAGAAGAGCAAGATTTATTAGTATCACAAAATATGCAAAGTATTCCATGAACATATTGAAGTGCATGTACAAAGAGACATTTTAACATCTTAAATTGATTTTCAAAATATTAACTAACTAAAGAAAACAACAGCAAACATAGTTGAAGATTTTCATAAACCTTTTCACAGTAAATAATAAAGCAAGCAGACCCCCCCAAAAAAATCCATTAACGAAGATGTTATTTATGAGAACAATTATTAAATCTCTTTACCTATTTAACATTTTAAGATATCGAACAACTGCAGAATACACATTCCATCCAGTGGACATGGAGTGTTCCCTAACATAGACCAGGGACTGGGCCCCAGAATAAGTTTCAAAACTAATTTAAAGACATGAGCTCAAGAAGAGACACAAATATTCGCAAATTCAATAACACAGTGCTAAATAACTGATGACTCAAAGATGGCATCATGGAAAGTTTGGACTAAAGAATAATGTAAATATAAAATGCATAAGAGCACAGATGTAGGAGGACTTCTTAGGGACAATTATAAATAACACAGGCCTATGCTAGAAAAGAAAACAAAAAAATTTAAAGTCAAATATGTAAACTTCTAAACTCAAAAGCTGATAAAAAGACCAATGAAAGCCAAAGTAAATAGAAAAAAGTAAATAATCATATAAAATCAGATGACAATAAAATCAATAATAATAGAGAAAATTAACAAACCCCACAGTTGATTCTTTGAAAATATTTTAAAAATTAGTAAAGCCTTGCATATAGATTGAAAAAAGTAAAGGAAAGAAGGAAGGAAGGAATTAATAATATCAGATGTAGAAGAGTTATGTCATTATAGCAGCACAGAGATTTTAAAACAAAAATTAAGAGAATATCATGAACAACTTTATTGTAATTATTCAAAACTTCTGATGAAATAATCTGAATAGTCTCTCTACATTAAAGAAATAATTTATAAACAATACCCTTCTGATGGAAAACTTCAGATTCAGATGATTTTACTTATAAATTCTACTAAGGGTTAAATAATGATTATTTTTAAAAGAAAAAGAGAAACATATAGAAGAAAATACTTCACAATTGGCTTCTTTAGCTAGCATAACACTAACACTAAAACTTAATAAAGACCTTATAATTTAAATATACACTAATAAACCTGGTTGTGAAAACCTTTAAAAAATATTAGACGATAAATTTGTTTCTGGATTTCAGGAGCAAGATGGCAGCCGAGTAATAGCTTCTGCGCAACTGGGCATGGTGAGACTGGGGAGAGAAGACTTCAGGCATCTCTGGCTGGCGGGATCTGCCCAGAAACATCCCTGTGGGGACACAGGGAGACACCATGAGACTTCTGGATCCCATGAGGAAGGCAAAAGCAGTGGAAAACTGGCAAGTGGTTGCATGTGTTTGTTCCATCTAATCCTGCTGACAGCTGTAAGTACAGCAACAGTGAGACTGCAAACTGGAAAGGCCTTACCTATGAGCTGTTGGGTTTTTTGGGACTTGGCACTCAGTTGAACTACTTTGGGAGAACTTGGGCAAAAGTGTGGAGGTCTTTGAGTATTGTCTAGGGCAGGGGTCCTCAAACCTTTTAAACAGAGGGCTAGTTCACTGCCCCTCAGACCGTTGGAGGGCCAGACTATAGTTAAAAAAAAAAAATCTATGAACAAATTCCTATGCACACTGCACTTATCTTATTTTGAAGTAAAAAACCAAAATGGGAACAAATGCAATATTTAAAATGAGGAACAAGTAAAGTTAAATCAACAAACTTACCAGTATTTCAATGGAAACTATGGACCTGCTTTTGGCTAATGAGATGGTCAATGTCCAGTTAGATATTTGTCACTGCTAGTCGTAACAAGTGATGCAAGTGTGCATCAGTTACTGAGAGGAGGAATCGAGAGACAGAGAGAAGGAGGGGAGTTGGAAAGTGTGGTGCACATTCCACACATGTACACTGCGGGTCTGGGACAAGTCGGCTGCTAAGCAGGATAGGCAGTGGCGGCAAAAACACCCAGTGGGCTGGATAAATGTTCTCAGCGGGCCACAGGTGGCCCGTGGGCCATAGTTTGAGGACTCCTGGTCTAGGGCCCCAGAATGAGCCACCCAGCCAAATGGGGCTACCAGTGTTTGGTTATGGGCCGTGTGGTGCCATTGTGAGAGAACTGCCCTGGCAAGCTCCACCCTCAGGGTCTCAGAACAAGCATTGGGCGAGTGAGTAATCTAGTAACTAAGCAGCCTAAAAGTGGGGACTGAGACGCTTTGCAGTCTTAGCCCTCAGGGGTATAGGGTGAGACTGGTTTTGGCAAATGGGGTAAGTGGATAGTCACTTAAAGAGTGATCCCAGAGACAAATGCTTTCCTGGGAAAGCTTCTGCTTAGCCCAGGTTAGCAATTTAAAGTGCCTTCTAAGTGGGCTGAGGAGGATTTAGGCTGTCCACTCTATAGGGTTTGAGAAATCATTAGAGGCCTCCAGTCTCCATTTTGTACAGCCATATCAGCATTGTGATTAACATATCATACCCCAGAAGATTACCTGTTGCCCAGACAGTATTCAGCAAGACATATATACTGCTTTGTTTTTGGTTTTGTTTTGTGTTATTTTGTTTTGTTTTGTTTTTGTTTTTGTTTTTAATTTCAAAATTTTACCTATAGATTTTTCTTTTCTTTTTTTCCTTCTTTCTTTTATGTCTTCATTTTTCTAGTTTAAATATAATTTTCCATTGTTGCCTTTTTTCAACAAATAGAACTTCATTTTTCCTAGTGTTTCTACCACTATTATTTGGTTTTTTCCCCAATTTTATCCCATAAAGTTTTTGGTTTGCTTGTTTTGGCTTGATTTATTGCATTTGTGTCTTTCCTCTGTACTTGGTGGAGGTGGGGTGCTGTGTTCAAACAGGCTGGCAAAGAGCTGCTGACCTAATCACCCAACCCGGCACCCCCAGAGGTTGAGGATTCTTAAGGTTGGGTCAAAGTACCCTACTGTACACCTATATTACTCCTTTTCCCCTCTTTCTGTACCTCTCTTCTTTTTGCCAATAGTTGCTTCTACTCACCCCCTCTCCTTTCTCCTTTTTCTTTTCAATTTTTTTTATTTCTCTTTCTTTTTTTTTTTCCCCTTCTTGCTCTTGAATCTTCTCATCCTTCTGTTCCTGTACCAAAAGGACTCATCTAAACCCTAGTCCGGAGGCATGGCAACTTAAAGAGCAGGAAGAAGTGATAAGAAAATTAGGGCAAGGAAACAGATAAAAGAAATCACTCACGAGGAAGAATCAGCAGAAAATTCCTGGCATCATGAAAAGCAAGTCCAGAGCAACCCCCCCAAGGGACTATGAGGTAGTTACTACAGAGGATTCCACCTATAAGGAAATGTTAGAAATGACAGACAGGGAATTTAAAATACAGATGATGAAAACAATCAAGGAAATGAAGGAAACAATGAAGGAAACTGCTGACAAAGTGGAAAATAACCAAAAAGAAATCCAAAACCAGAATCAATTAAGAGATGAACGAGATGAAGAATATAAAAAGGATATTGCAGACCTAAAGGAAGTGAAGCCGTCAGTTAGGGAACTTAAAGATGCAATAGAAAGTATCAACAAAAGATTAGATCATGCAGAAGAAAGAATCTCAGAGGTAGAGGACAAAGCTCTTGAGATAACTCAGATAGTTAAAGAGGTCAAAAAGAAGAGAGAGAAAGCAGAATGTTCACTGACAGAATTATGGGACTCTATGAAGTGTTCAAACATACAAGTTATAGGTATCCCAAAAGAGGAAGAAGAATGCCCCAGGGGAATGTAAGCCATACTAGAGAATATTATAAATGAAAATTTCCCAAATATCACCAAAGATTCTGACACTC
>CAUYRH010093472.1:0-13022 GCA_963574655.1 Perodicticus potto
ATGCAGCTTATACGAAATAATTGTTGTTCTGTTAACTGAATACCACTCTGTAATTGCAAAAAAAAAAAGTTGCAGCTGTTTTGTTGACATTCTGAATGCTTCTAAGTAAATACAATTTTTTTTATTAAAAAAAAAAAAAAATAATAATAATAATAAAAAAAAAAGGAGAAGGCAATCTGCAGTTCATGTCCAAAGGCAATCTGGTGGCAGAATTCATTCTTGCTTGACGGAGATCAGTCTTTGTTCCATCAAGGCCTTCCACAAATTGGAGGGACTCTATTTAAAGTCTGTTGATCTGCTGTCTGGGTTTCAGGATCCTGCAGAAGGACATGGAACTGTTTATCATCCCAGCAGGATGGGACCCAGGACAAAATCAAATTGATTTCAAAGAAATAAAGTGATTACTATGTCTTGCAAATCTTAGGAGGTTGAAGTTTGCAGCAATATTATTGTCTTCATTTACAGGTCAGGAAACTGAGGCCTGGAGAAGCCAAATAAGCAGGTTCAACCTACACAACTAGCAAGTGACTGATGCTGGATTTAAAGATAGATCTTTCTGCTTTCATAGCCCTGCATTTATGGTTGAAAAACTTCAAATAGGAGAGAGACAAGACAGTTAAAGGAGTAAAATGTGTCAGGTGTGAGAGTTCTGGCATCCAAACCTCATCCTACTTAGTTTGCAACTCACACTTGGTGACCTTGGTGTGAGTGGGTGGGAGCAGGAAATGGCATGATAGAAACAGTGGCAAATTAGAAAAGGCAGGCTCTATCTTCTTTGTCTTAAGGGGGCAGTCACTGCAAATGTCACAAGAAAATGCTTCTGCTTTACAAACAAAAGCTGTAGATCCACATTTTTATGTACCATCAGACTTGCACGTGTTTATTTGATTAAAATTTCAAAGGAGTCCAGTGAATTGCGTCTGCCCCCCTGAGTCTCTAGTTTTGTGTGGTGGCTCTATGTCCGGCAGCAGGGTCTCTCCTAAAGCCTGAAGCTGGGCAGGGAGCCTCAGGCATCTGAAGAAGTTGGGGCCTGAGAAGCAGGTGTGTTAGGAGCAGAAACCAGAGCCCTCACTGGAAGCTGACTGACTCCGCGGATGGAGAGAGGGGAAGGGGGTGCGATTTGGAAGAGGCCACTAAGCCCCCCCCCATCAATTTTCTCTCCTTTCAACTTGGCTGAAGGGGCAAGTATTGTCCATTAAATGGGTTTTTCTGGGAAGCAGAGGGGTAGTGGGGGAAAACTTTTGAGTTCTTGGTGGTGAGAGGAAAGGGAAACAGTAGAATGTCCCTAGCTGAGCTTCTGAACACTGCATGGTGCTAGGCAGCTGCCTGTGTGCCCCTGAAGCACCCGCTACACACACGGTGGAGGAGGCTCCCCCCTCACCCCAGCCCTTTCTCAGCTGAGGGAGCTACCCTGGCCTGCTGGTTCTCAGCCCTCACGCCCTCCCTTCCCCTCCCCCAGGCTCCAGGAGCCGGTGAGGAGAGGGTGATGATGCTTAGCGACCCAGACAGTGCCCTGTCTATGCCCTCAGCCAGCAGCTTTCTGGAAATCCCAGAATGACTGGGCAGAACCCTGCTTCCTCTCCTGATCGCATCCTGCCCCTCACAGCCAGGGCAGGTGCAGGAGGGGCACCGTCTTCCCGCAGCCTCTGTGGTCCAGAACCCTCTCAGCTGGGCAGGGGCTGGGCTGCAGACAGGTGAGTAGCTATGCAAAATCCATACAGCTGACTCCGGGGCAAGACAGGGGCCTCAGCTGCCTCAAGGGAAGAAATTCCCTGAAACTGGGGTCCAGGACACTAAATCTAGAAGGCAGCTTAGAGGGCAGGGGCAGGCCCATCCCTCAGGCTCAGACCTCTGACTCGCAGGTGATGGGAAAGGAGCCCACTCCCCGCAAACACACCCAGCATCCTACCAGCCAGCAACTCTGGGCTGGTTTCTAAATGCTTCCAGGTGCTCTCCAGGGAATCCGCTCCTTCCCTTTCTCCCTTTGTCTCTCCTCTTTCATTATTCCTCTCCTCCTCTCTCTTTCCTCCGCCTTCCTCTCCAGCCCTTCTATCCTGGCCGCCGTGGCTCCCATAGGATTGAAGGGGCCACAAGACCGCGTCCTTAGCGCTCCTCAAGGCTCGCTGTTTTTCTTTGGAAGCGCCTTCCCCTCCTCCGCCTCTGCTTGCGAAAGCCCTAGTTGTAACGCGCTTTCCCCGGCAGTACCACAAGGGGGCGACATTATCAGTAGTCCTGCCTTGGGTGGGGATCTGCGGTCTGCGTGCCCTGGAGGGAAAAAACCTGAGGATGAAAGTGATTGAATGGAGTATCCTGGAGGCTCTAACCTAACCTGGGACCCTCCCTTGCTTTATGTAGTCCTGCTGGTAGAGACGTGGACCCCTCCTCTCGAGAGGGCAAAGCCTGACCCTTCTCACGCCCTCCTGCCCACCTTCCCTCCCTTCCAGGTCCCCCAGGCCCTAAGGCCCTGGCCTCTCTGGACGTTCCTTCTTTTCTTTCTGGAGACCCAAGGAGAATTTGGAAGGTTAAAGAAAGATAGTGAATTATGTTAAAAACAATACAAGTACAAAGCTAAAAGTTAAATACAGGAGTGATGAGGTGAGTGTGTTGTTTTGGGGGGGGGTCTTCAAGGGAGGGAGAGGCCAGCATCCAAACAGGACCCCAGGTCCCCAGGGATGCCCTGCGCTAAGCTCTCCACCACCTCCCAGATCTTCTTGAAGTCAGATGCCACCTGCACGTGGTAAAGAAGCTTTGTCAGCTTGGTTACTACCGGTTTTCCTCCTTGGAGGTGGCGTGTGTGTGGTAGGGAATTCTCAGGCTCCTGGGAGTAGAACCCAGGCTCACGCCCTGTCAGCACTGTACCTCCAGAAGGCTGAAAAGGGGCGACTGGGAGGAGGGGGACAGTCTGCTGCTCTGACCCAGGCCGGGGTTATTCTTAGGCGGCTGTCAAAAGACAAAATTACGACAAATTTAGAGAAGTGGTCTAAGTGGCTCTTATTTGTGATCCATGAATCTGGGAAGCATCTTTTCTAAAACTTTAGAAAAGGCACTCCAATGAACCCAGGAGAGAAGGCTGGCTTTACAGGCAGAAAAAGGCTGAAGGAAGCAGAAACAGGGAACAAAAAGCAAAGCAAAAATCGGCTTCGGTCAATGTCAGGTTACTTTCCTTGTAAGGATGGAAAGAGAGGGACTTCTTTATACTGACTAAAACTGGCCTGTTTGGGGATTTGACTACTATCTTGCGCTCTAGTTAGAAGGTCAGATAAACAATTCAGTTTCAGTTTGGTGACATGGAACTTTAGCATGTGTGACGACCTCTATTTTGGTTTGTTCTGTGGGAGCCTCGTGGGTTCAAACCAGTGGCCTTCTGTAAATTTTATTTAATACTGCTATTAAGAGTTGCACTTTGCCCTTTTCAAAGGTCTTGGGCTGGAGGTGCCCTCTAGAATAGGGCCTGAATCTACCAAAGGTACTTATCTGTGGTGTCAGATATCACAAAAAGTATGCACGAACATTTGTTTGCTAATCAGCTTTCACTAGTGTGTGTATATTTACTGTGTGGCCCAAGACAACTCTTATTTTTCCAATGTATGGCAGAAAAGAAGGTTGGACACAGGCTTTTTATTATTTTACCTCGTGAATGTTAAGGGAGTAGCTCAGGTACATAATTTAGGAGACATGTTAAAAATACATGTTTTGGAGTCAGATAGGCTTGGTTTCTTCATCTGTAAAATGGGTGTGTTAGGACCCCCTCATGTGGATCCTATCAAGTAAATAAAATGTTTTCAAGCATTGTCTTTTGCAGAGAAGTAAGCACTAGCATTTTTTAAAAGATGTTTTTCCAAATAACTTTTAAAAAAAAGTTTTTCTTCTTCCTTACAACCAACCTCTAAGAAAAATAAAATTTATGTGTGATAATTACATCTTGTTGGTCCAAACTTGTTTACCAGTGACCAAGTTTCACTTCCTGTGGTTTAGCAACTGGAGGCTTCAAAAGCCAACCTCCTTCTGTGATCACGTCTGAGCCCATGGCCTTGGCATGGGTTCGTTAGAAACAAATGAATACTGCACACCTTTGGCTTCTCTTAAAATACTCAAAATGAGGAGAAAGAAAGAGAAAGGAGTGTGTTGCAAAGGAAGGCTGGTTTTAATTGAGGTCAGATGCCGTCTCAATCAATTGAAGTGGTCCATGAACCCAGTTATGCTTACCTCCTCCTTCTTCCTCCTCAGGACTCTGCCCCTGACCCACACCCATCCCCACGCCTCTGCAGTTGGTTCATTTAGGTCAAAGTAGTTTCATCCATTTGTTCCTAACTGCATGCACTGACATGTTCTGGTTGCTCTGACAGCTCCGGGGGGGTGTAGAGGGTGGGGAGAAAGGGCTTGTTGGGAGGGGTTGGCTGGACCCCATTTACCTATTACCTAGTTTTAGTAATTACTAAAATTTCTTCCCTATAGGCTCGGCTCCTGTAGCTCAGCGGCTAGGGTGCCAGCCAGATACGCCAGAGCTGATGGGTTCAAATCCAGCCCAGCCCGCCAAACCACAAGGACAACTACAACTAAAAAATAGCTGGGCGTTGTGGTGGGCACCTGTAGTCCCAGCTACTTGGGAGACTGAGGCAAGAGAATAGCTTAAGCCCAAGAGTATGTCTCAAAAAAACAAAAAAATTCTTCCCTATAGTACCTTTATTTATTTATTTATTCATTTATTGTTCAGACAGAGTCTCACTATGTTGACCTTGGTAGAGTGCCATGGCATCACGGCTCCTAGCAACCTCCAACTTTTGGGCTTACGTGATTCTCTTGCCTCGGCCTCCCAAGTAGCTGGGACTACAGGCGCCCGCCTCAATGCCCGGCTATTTTTTTGTTGCAGTTGTCATTGTTGTTCAGGTGGCCCGGCTAGGTTCAAATCCACCAGCCTCCGTGCATGTGGCTGACACCATAACCACTGTACTACGGGTGCTGAGCCTCTTTATTTTTTCTTTAGTGAAATATCTTTCTAAAAAATGTCTTTAAAAGCCTTTATTTTTTCACATTTTTGAAAAGGAAATTTATTTCTGAAACATATACAAACACAACAGAATACTTGCACAACAAAATTGACACAAATAACATACATTTTTGCAAGAAAAAACACTCAGGTATGCTATGACAGGTGTACAAGTGTAACAGTTATGAGCAGATGAACCAAATTCATTAAGAAATAGGCAAAAAAAAAAAAGGAAATCTGTAAACACATATCACTATGATTGGTAATTGTGCACACCCAATTGTGAACATCTCAAAATACCGTGACAGAGGATCTAAGTCTTTTGATCAAAAACCAAAATGGGGGACAGCACCTGTGGCTCATCGAGCAGGGCGCCGGCCCCATGTACCAAAGGTGGCAGGTTCAAACCTGGCCTCAGACGAACAGCAAAAACAGAAAAATAGCTGGGCGTTGTGGCGGGCGCCTATAGTCCCAGCTACTCAGGAGGCTGAGGCAAGAGAATCGCCTAAGCCCAGGAGTTGGAGGTTGCTGTGAGCTGTGTGACGCCACGGCAATCTACCAAGGGTGATAAAGTGAGACTCTGTCTCTACAAAAAAGAAAAAAAAAAATGGGTCACAACAACATATGCAGTCACCCAAAGAGCTAAGATCTCAAGAAATTTTATCTTTCAGAGATGTAGATAAAATGGACAAAAGGTCATCTCTTCATTTATTAAGGAAGTTTCAACATTTTTTAAAAAATTTCAGATTGCTAGGCCGGGCGCAGTGGTGTACACCTGCAACCCTAGCACTCTGGGAGACCGAGGCAGGTTTTTAGCAGGTTTTTAAAAGGTTTTTGAACTCAGGAGTTCAAGACCAGCCTAAGCAAGAGTGAGATCCCATCTCTACTAATAATAGAAAAAATTGAGGCAAGATCATTTGAGCCCAGGAGTTTGAGGTTGCTATGAGCTATGATGCCACGGCACTCTACCCAGGGTGGCAGAGACTCCGTCTCAAAAAAAATAAAATAAAATAAAATTTCAAATTGATATAAGGGTACAAATGATTAGGTTACATCGCATTTGTTAGGAAAGTCTAAATTGCAGTTGAGCCCTTCACCCAGGAGGTGTGCAATATACCCCTACATTGGGTCCATTAGGTGATAGCACAGCAAAACCCCTCCCCTCTCCTTTCTTCCCTATCCCCCCTACTTGAATGTGGCTGTGTTTTTCTCTCCTGTGGGTCTGTAAATATCTAGTGAAATATCTTTTTTTCCCTCCATCAGCCTGGGTAGATTGCCATGGCCTCATCACAGCTCACAGTAACCTCAAACTCTTGTGCTCAAATGATCCTCATGTTCCCAAGTAGTTGGGACTATAGGCGCCTGCCACAATGGCCATCTAGTTTTTCTGTTTTTAGTAGAGACAGGGTCTTACTCTTGCTCATGCTGCTCTTGAACTGCTGAGCTCAGGCGATCCACCTACCTTGACCTCCCAAAGTGCTAGGAATATAGGCGTGAGCCACTGCACCTGGCATTAGTGAAATATCTACAAGAAATCCTAGGCATGATGACATATCATCTCTAAATGTTTCAGCATGTATCCCTGAAAATAATTGGACATTTTTTTGAGACATAGTTTCACTTTGTCACCCTTGATAGAGTGCCATGATGTCATAGCTCACAGCCTCTGATTCTTAATAATTGGACATTTTTCTTATATGATCATGTGACCATCATCACAATCACTTTTTTTTTTTTTTTTGGTAGAGACAGAGTCTCACTTTATCACCCTGGGTAGAGTGGCGTGGCGTCACACAGCTCACAGCAACCTCCAACTCCTGGGCTTAGGCGATTCTCTTGCCTCAGCCTCCCAAGTAGCTGGGACTACAGGTGCCCACCACAATGCCTGGCTATTTTTCTGTTTTGCAGTTCGGCGGAGGACAGGTTTGAACCCGCCACCTTCAGCATATGGGGCTGGTGCCCTACTCGGTGAGCCACAGGCGCTGCCCTCACCTTTTTTTCTTTCAAAGACTAGATAAGTACATTAGTAAGAAGATGGGGGAAAACAGAATGAGGAGTTCAAGCTGTAACTGAACAATCCAGATAACTCATGACCTTCTGACCACACGGGGTCACTTCTTACTATCACCTAATACCAACACCAATACCTAATACCAAGTCACATTCAAGTTTCCCCATAGCCCCATGCTGTATTTTAAAATTGATTTGTCTGTATCTAGATCTAAGTAAGGTCTACCCCTGGCATTTGGCGGTTTTAATCGTGTGCAGTCCCACGCCCTATACTGTTCTAAGCACGTCAGAGGCTGGTTGACGAAATCAGGTCGGTTGCCTCACGGAATGTCCTACATTCTGTGTTTTCTCTGGTTGTGTCCTCACATTGTCATTTAACTTGCTTCTGAGCCCTATATTTCCTGCAACCTGGAAGTTATCTTCAAAGGCTTACAGAGATTCAGGTTTATCATTTTGGCCGAGAATACCTCCCAGGTGGTGCTGAGCTCTCCGTCCTGCTCCTCTGAAGCACGGACTGTATGGTTGTCCCTCTATGGCAATGCCAAGCTGATGGGTAGGTTCAGGCAGTGAGAGCCTGACCCCTCCATCATCATGTTGTATTTCCCTCTTATTGGGGGGGTGGCTGACTTGAGGTCAGGAGTTCTAGACCAGCCTGAGCAAGAGCAAGACCCCATCTAGTTGGGTGTTATGGTGGGCGCCTGTAGTCTCAGCTACTTGGGAAGCTAAAGCAAGAGGAACACTTGAGCCTGGGACTTTGAAGTTGCAGTGCGCGAGGCTGACACCATGGCCCTCTATCCTGGGTGACTGAGTGAGACTCTGTCTCAAAAAAAAAAGAGGCAATAAATGTCCTACGTTGTGATCCATCACCTTCTTATTAATCTATCTTCAGCTTGTGATATAAGAAAAACCCATAAAGACAACCATGGTGGTTATTTTTTTAAAATAGCTTTCCTGTTCTAGTAACAGCATGCTGGAGAGCCCTCAGCAAGCTCTGCTCAGCTGTCTTTCTTAGTGTAGAACCTCTGAGAATTCATAGATACAGAGTAGGTATACACAAATCATTCCTCATATAGGAACACGTAGAATCAGGCTCTTAAATGTCAAAAAGCATTTTGTTTTTTTTTTTGAGACAGAGTCTCACTCTGTCACCTTCAATAAGAGTGCTGTGGCATCACAGCTCACAGCAACCTCGAACTCTTGGGCTCAAGCAATCCTCTTGCCTCAGCCTCCAGAGTAACTGGGACTACAACACCTGACTATTTTTAGAGGCAGGGTTTTGCTCTTGCTCAGGCTGGTCTCAAACTCATGAGTTCAAGTGATCCACCAGCCTCAGCCTCCCAATCAAAAAGCATTTATTAAATGGGCTGATAAATGTATTTTACTTGCACAAGTGATACGAGTTCTTTCTCTTTCTCTGGTCTCCTCTTGATGAGCTTATTCATAGTAATGGATGGGTTCTTTTTTATTTTGTCTTCTTTCATTTTTAATTGACAGATGTGTGCTTCTAGACTTTTGAGGGTTGCATTTTATAAAATATTTTAAAAATTTTCCCAGCCTGAGCAAAAGAAAGACCCTGTCTCTATTAAAAAAGAAATAGAAAAACCAGCTGGGTATTGTGGTGGGTGCCTGTAGTCCCAGTTACTCTGGAGTCTGAGGCAAGGGGAGCGCTTGAACCCAGGCGGGTTTGAGGTTTCTGTGAGCTATGACACCAGGGCACTCTACCCAGGTCACAGCATGAGACTCTGTCTCAAAAACAACAAAAAAAAAGTTTTATAAAAGGAATAAACTGAATTAAGTCTCGGGAGAAGAGGATAGGGCTACAATCACAAGATTTTGGAATCTTCTGGCTGACAGGAATCAGAGGGGAAATCCTTATCCGACTCCCACCCAGTACTGGGACCTTGCCTGCAGCACTGTCCAGCACCGGACACAGCACCACATCAGGATGGTCACTGTGGGTAACACACTCAGTCTCACTCACCTTGAGAAACACTCAGGGCTCCAGCAGGGAATTCCCAGCCCAGAGAGAAAGCCTGGGTCTACTTACACTCTTCACCTTGGGGACACACCCACCAGTTCATTCTCTAGAAATCAACAACATACCAAAGGGACCGATTCACAGCACTGAATTCTTTGTAGATTTTTAGTTTTGAGAAAAAGAAACAGGAAAAGGAAAATAACATTGTACTCAAAACTAAAGATCCTCATGGCTTTTATTTTTTCCTTTTGTACCAGGAAGCCCACATTTTCCATTTCTTTTTTTTGTGTGTGGTGTGAGGACTCGAATTATCCATCATTGTTGTGTAGGAGATCTGGGAGTCTTTTATTTCCCTAACCCCAGTAGTAATGCAAAATAAAAGTTCGTTGAATCAATGAATTTAAGAGAATCCTAAACCATGGTAGAATTCAATTCCATTTAACAAGTATTTTTTGTTTTATTTTACTCTTAATAATATAGGAAACATATAATGCTTAATATGTGCCAGATAATCAGAGTCAACACATTTAACTCTCACACATACTCTATGAGATAAGAAGCATTGTCCCCATTTTACAGATGAGGATTATTCTGAAATGGAAAGAGGTGAATAACTTACCTGAGGTCACAAAAAAAATGGGAGGCAGAGCTGGAACTTGGACCCAGGCAGTGGCGATGGAGTCTGTGCCCTTAACTTCTCTATATATTTTTCACATGTCGTACACCAATTTCCTTTTTATTGACTTCACTTAAACTTAAATGCATGGTTTGCTAAAAAAAAAAAAAAACAACTGTAAACAAATATTTACCATGTCTATTACATGTAACACACAGGAATAGCTTCTAACAGAAACTCATCAACCCCTCCAACATTTTTTATTATAAATACAGGTATCAAAAGAATCCTGAACATATTTTTGATATTGCTAGCAGTCAGCACCCACACTGCTTCAAAATTAACACAGTTTGAGACAATAATCATTGTACCTGCTACTTTAAACAACTTCAACTGCAGCTTTTTCACTAAAAAGGATAAAGCAAACCATTTCCATTTTTCCTTCGTGAAATTTTTACTTTTTAGGAACACACATGCTTGCGCTGCCATCCGACACTTCTCTTCACACTCATCTTACAAACGGGAATTCTATTTCAAGTATTCCAGGTTTACGTCTAAATGGCAGTGCCTTAACAAGAGAAAAAAGTTGTGCTGCATTTTTCCTCCTGTTAACCTGAAAACATAATCGATGTGCATATATTAAGTAAGGTCCTACAAATGTCCAGGTCATGTTACCAGATGGAATTCTTTGTGATATTTAATCAAGACATTAACGTGAGCAGAAGGTTGTTGATTTAAGGCAAGTTTGAGATCCACTAACATTGTTATATGTTTGTCCTTGTGGGTGGCTGTAGAAGCTTCATATTTTCTTTGGACATCATTAGCTACGATAGCTCTTGAAGTACGACTTTAATGCTATAGGAACTTTGCCGGGTTGCTAACTGTGGCATGCTCTGTGCATCCAGCATCCTACTGGAATTATTCGTTCCATTCATAGTCATGTTTGTTACAAATCTAACTGATGGGGGAGCTTCTGCGTATTTGGGGACACATTGTACTTTCAGGATACATATCCTGTTTTCATAATTTGTCCTTGGTTGCCCAATAATCATGCCCGTCCACCTTGTAATTGTCACGTCTTCACCATTTTCAAGGCCCCAGCTAACTATACCCCCGTCTACTCCTTTTTGTTCTTCCTTAAGTTCCTCTAACAAAAGAAAACTATGAGAAACTTTTAACTTGAGAAAGGCGTGAACAGCTTATCTAAGAAACCACTTGTTCTTTACTTACCTTTCATCTTGCTCTGTGCTTTTATCTTGTTTGCACTGCAGTTTTTCTCTGTGGAGGCTGCCATCTTCTGTAGCTCGAGGTAGCCCAGTGGGCTGTGCTACTTTTCAAAGTGCTTTCAAAATGCATTTTTTTCCAACTCATGGCTACAGCAGTTGAGGAGATTTCAATCTTTTGAAGGCAATAGAACGTAAGAAGTTATATAATCACACAGAGCAGAGAAGGGGAAGAGCCTGAAAGGGGGGTAGCAAGGGGTTTTGTTGAGTTTGAAAGAAACATTCAAAATCAGTCCTGAACTAGATGGAAAAAAATGTTTGCTGTAGTATATTTATAAAAGCAAAATCTCCTGAGCAACGTAAATATCTAAAAACAGAGAAATAGTTTCACTATGGTCTAGCCATTGGATGAAGCTTTCCAAAATGACAAATTATGAAATCTGTAGAGTGGCATAGAAACATAGTTATAATATGTTCTGCAAAATAAAACAGCACAACACAACATGACTGCAGCGATGTAAATGGGACCATGAGAGAGAAGGGTTAAGAAGAGGGTGGGGAAAAATTAATATTGTTGTAATCAGTAGCAAAGGAACGATCTTGAGTTATCTCACTCTTACTATTCCATTTTCTCCCTTTATGGTAAGAATAATTTTAGAACTTGAGACCTGAGAAGATTTGGAGCAATCGCTTATATAAAGAATAAGACTTTGTTAAAAAAAGAAAAACAATCTGCAAGGCTTGTGACCTACGCTATCTTATGACTTTGTGTTTGTAGAATCCAGACGGGGGGCAGCCCAAGGCACAACCTGCTTGTTTTAGTTTGTTGAGGGGCAGAGGTGATGAACAGAGGGAGACGGTGAGTGTGCACAGCATGAAGACAGTCATTTTCAGAGCAGGGTGAGCAATTAAATTAATCACCCCTTGTCTAGCACATCTCCCCGGGGCAAACCACAACCACCCAGACACTGGCAGCCGTTGTCTGAGGTCTGTGCTTCGGGTTTTGCTGCCCATTGAAGCCAAGCTCCCCCTTGCCCAGCTCTCTCACTCAAAGCTGGGACTATCCAGGGCACCCTGGTGTTGGTGGGTTTCTCCCAAGGCCTGTCCCCAGCACCCTGGAAAGAGTCCCATTCACCATTTCACTGTATCGACCAATTTACTATCCCTCTCCATAGGGAGGGGACCTTGAGCTTTTGAGAACGGAAGGTCATTTCCATGCAGGGTCAGGAATAGCTGTCTTAACCCCAGCTCACCCTTTGGTTCAATTGTAACTAGCGAGCAACGCCAGCATAAGCCAGGAGCTAGTAAACTAGTGGAAGACAGAAGGTGGGTTGGGCTGGGGACCAGGAGGCATGGGTTTAAAGTCCTGCCCGATGTGTGTGTCACCCTGGTAAGTCAACCAAGCTTTTGGAGTTTTAGTTCTCTCATCTGTAAAATAGAGATAATAAATATAAGTTCTTTTTTTTTTTTTTTTTTGAGACAGAGCCTCAAGCTGTCATGCTGGATAGAGTGCCGTGGCATCACAGCTCACAGCAACCTCCAACTCCTGGGCTCAAGCGAGTCTCTTGCCTCTGCCTCCCAAGCAGCTGGGACTACAGGCTCCCGCCACAACGCCCGGCCATTTTTTTTTTTGGTTGCAGCCATCATTGTTGTTTGGCGGGCCCAGGCTGGATTCGAACCTGCCAGCTCAGGTGTACATGGCTGGCGCCTTAGCCCATTGAGCCACAGGCGCCAAGCCAATACAAGTTCTTTAGATGAGCTACTTTGGTCAAGTTATATAAGCTCATCAAAATTCACCTTTTTAATTTGTAGGATGGGCACAATAATATCATGTAGGCCATAAAATTACTGTGAGGATTAGGAAGTTAATATATACAAAACCTTCAGCTCTTCAGCACACCCTCTCCTCTGGGCTCAGTGAATACTGGCTGTAATTTTAACACCTACTTCAGAGAGACTTTTTAATGGGATGCTATAGATAAAAGGTCTTTAAAATGGTATACCAAGATAGTACAGTATTTTTCTTTTCAAAATTGAGAGGTAACAAATTGATAAATATATATATATATATATATATATATATTTGAGACAGAGCCTCAAGCTGTCACCCTGGATAGAGTGCTGTGGCATCACAGCTCACAGCAACCTCCAATTCCTGGGCTCAAGCGAGTCTCCTGCCTCTGCCTCCCAAGTAGCTGGGACTACAAG